>JABWIB010001317.1:52272-72500 GCA_016617825.1 Platyplectrum ornatum | reverse complement strand
AAAAAAAAAAAAAAGAAGTTTACTCACCTTCTAGATGAGCTGCCGGGACTCCTGCTGGCCGCGATGTTCCCGGCGTCTGGCGCATGCGCAGTATACTGATGCTGGGACTTAGAAATTTTCTAAGTCCCAGCATCAGTATACTGCGCNTGNGCCGGGNCCCNNAGACACAACGCGGCCAGCAGGAGTCCCGGCAGCACATCGAGGGACGCCGCTGGACTTCGCCGGGCAGGTAAGTCTTTGTAAATACTGGGGGCGATGTTGTCAGGCTCGCTGCGAGCCTGTACGATCTGATTATCGCCCCCAGCGATAATTTTAGTAAATGGAGCCCTATAAGCGTGAACGAGGGGGGAGGGCTTTTCCTACATATCAGTCTGTGCAGTGCACACGCCCCCGGAGCACGCTGTAACCACAGTCTAGCATGGAATTAGTAAACAGGGCACGACCTGTTACATAGTATATAGGTAATAACATTAGCCTGCAGATTACATGCGTTCCCTGATCACGATACAGCCGCAGAGATAAGTGGCACAAAGGATGTACTATGTTTTGGAAGCGCCCTAAGTTCAAAGCCTATACTTGTCAGGTGCTCGTGCTTAAACTACTAAGAGGCATATATATTTTGTGCCACTAATGTGATATAGTACTGAGTACTTTATATACAGGCAGATAAATGTTACCAATAGCTTGTCATATTTATGGGATTGTGCAATAATATATTTATAATCAGTATTGGTTTACAAAGGGACTCTGTGCAATAGGGTACCAAATATCAGTGCAATATTAGTAATATATGATTCAATAAATATCAAATGATATAAGTATTTTAGGGACTTCAGCACTTTTGTATATAGGCACCTTATAACAGTAGCATCTTTTTCCTATATTTATATTATCAAAGCACTTTATGTAATATAGGCAGTTCTATTGGTCTTAACATCGCAACATTTGGTGATAGTGGTATTACCTGTGAGAGTGGTACTGTGGGAGCCGATGATATTTATTCTAAACCTATATGAGGTTGCACAGTAGGGCTATTGCTCATTTTTGAGTTAAAGCACTTTATAATATGGCAGGGAGAGAGACCTTGTTTTAAACTTTCTAATTTCTTACTTTTTCTATCGTTTTTAATATTTCACACACATTTTAATAGTACNAATAAAATTTAGTTTTATAATTTTCTGTAGAGATTGACGATTGATTTTCCCCACTGGGAGTGCCCCATAGATATGAGTNCAATGTTTCTTTGTGTTGTGTCATAGGTCTACAATAGTCATGCACCCTTGCAATAGCTTCGCTAACTACTACCCTTGCACCACTGGACTTCTCAAAAAAAAATAGCCAGCATTTGAGTTTTCCAAATTTTCCTCGGTTTAATATTATCCAACATTTACCTTTTATATACACTGAATAACACAAATGTCAGCAATAAGGATGTTGTGGTTGAGTCCTCTCAATGTTTTTGGGGCTTGCTTGAGAGTTGTTTTTTTGTTTATTTGTTTTTTTATAATATGACTTATAAATCTTAAGAACCTAAAGAATATGTAATGTCATACTTTTATTAACTATTTATTGTTTCCGCTTCATTTGCAGACATTGAACTTCAAAAAACTACTTTTATTTTTTGCCATTTTTGTCACTTTTGCACTTTGATAACGATTAGAGAAGATTTATCCAAGATATACAGTATGAAGAGACTGTGCAATTAGGATCTGCGTTTTACATTCATATGAATTTAGATTATTGAACTGAGGTTTTAATGTAAGCTCTTAAATAAATCATGCCATGATCAGATTTTGCACAAGCTATTCCATAATTTGCCTATTATGCTTCCTTTGACACAACCTGCTGTGTTTGCTGTGATATGTTCATGGTTCATGGTTCTCTCCTGACATTGTATTTCTGGGATGACATAATCACTAAATTAGCAATAATATACTCATTAAATACTTTTTATTTATGCCTCCCTAAAACTTATGATGCTCCTGTACCCGGCTGTACTTCATTGGGAATTCTCGATATGAACACAGATGTGTCTAAGTTGAAATCTGAAGCAAATGGGCAGTAGCCCTTATAGATTTTGCTACATTAAGCCAAACATGGACATAAAATGATGTACTTAAATTTATGGAAACTAAGGACTGGATGCAGGCATTTTAAATGCTGTACCTGCGCACAGGTATTGAGTACACGGCCTACCTACTAACCTACCTTATGGTCTACACATGTGACTGTGGTTGCTTGTTATATGTAAAATATATGTGTGACGTTTCCTTGGGCCAGCCCATACTGTCCAATTAAATGACCCCCTTCCCCTTGAGAAAATATATAGATTTCCTAAACTTGCCCATAGCCACCAACCACCTTCTAGCTCTCACTTTCCTATTACATATTACAGAATGTCACTCACTTTTCCTTACCCGCAGTTTTTTGTAAGTTTGGTTCATAGTAAATACGCAGTTTCTAAATATTATGGTAAAAAAGGATACAAAAACCTGCAGTTTAAATCTATCCCTGTGTTTTAGATATTTCATTCTCCATTTTTATTTAATAATAAGTAGTTATCTTAATTTTAAATATTTCATTTGCAATGTTAAGAAATATTAATCTTAATTTTAAATCATATACAATTTACTAGTTCTTGGAGATCTGCTATAAGTAGTCATGCTTATTAATTCAGTAATTATAATATTTGTTTTCAAGTTAGAGGACATCCTACAATGGTGAAATAATGCCCAAGGGAATGTAATTAGAAACCCATCAGAGTGATTGAAATCCGCTTGCCAACAGATATTACTAAGATGTTATAGTGAGCTCACCTGGGATCCGCAGAGCGTTAGACTCTATTATTATTGGATATGGTAGGTGTCTGATTTTATATGTCACAACCAGAAAATCATCTCAGAATTTCCTGGGCATACATTTCCTGCATGGAATGTATGTGTCATTGCAAGAACAGAAATAATATAGAGCCTGGCTGTTGTTGCTGTTGTATGCATTTCCCAGGGGGCATTACAGAGCACATATACATATCATACAAACTACTTACACCTATACATGCATTTCCAGTCGCAGAGAGAGGAAAACACCTGTATCTTGGGACTGTGCACTCACTCCTTAACCATTTAAATACAGATCAGGATCTCTCACCCGGGCCTATATTTGCTAGATTGTGGCAACGAAAAAAGGGGGATGTTGCCCATAGCAACCAATTACATTCTAGCTCTCAGTTTCATTTTACATGCTGGAGAATGTCAGCGTAAATATCATTGGTTGCTATGGGAAACACCTCCACTTTTCCTTTCCCACAGTTAAGTAAATATAGGCCCTAAAGTGTTCTATAATTGAATGCTATGTGATGACAGGGCTGGAAGAATACGGAAGGCCCACACTGTGAAAGGGCTGTATAAAATAGCTAAACAATATGCAAGAATACAGGCTCTTTCTTCCTCACTATGATAAACACCTAAAAAACGGTAACAAATGTATCAGTCTCTGAGCCTGATTCAATGCTGTGCTCAATGCTCTATATTCTTTTGATAATTACATGTATTTTTTTCCCTGTACAATATCAAAATTGAGCTGCATTTGTATACCTGGTACAAACCCCTTTTTGACTATAGTCTAGAACTATACTCTTTCTGTAGTCATACATTAAGGACTGGGTTCAGACATTAAGTGCAATCCTAACTTCTGCACTATCACCATTTTAGTTATTTACTGGTGTGTAACGGAGTTGACGGTGTTACAATGTCTGAACTCTAATACTGCTGATACAGACCCGAGCACATTCTGTGTGACAGCTCGTCTGGCTTATACACCTCACCAGCATGGGCTTGGCACTGGATGATAACATAAGCGAGATAGATAGATATGTACAATATTCTATTGCTTTTTAACTAATTTATTAAAATTCTATGGAATCATTTCCTAATGCGTTTTTTTTTTTATTATACTGTGTCTTATAATATATATTCTGTATATAAGTCAGGTGACACACTGAGGCATACCCTAGGGTCTGCTTCATTCTCACGAAAGAAAGAGCCTCCCCCTCCCTTCTGTGATAATTCTTACCAAGTGTGTCAGTTTGATTTAGGAGCTAAAGGATTTACCTCTGTAGCGAACCTATTATACATCCAAAGGTAAGATGCAAATATTTCTACAGATATATTATAGAGATGTCTTTTCACATAGAACAGCAGTTATTTGGGTCTATAAATTATACCTATTGTTATGGCAATGGGCACAGCTGCTGTGAGAGGTGTGCAGAGAAATATCCACATACTGTATCCATAAACAAGGGAATAAGAATGAATGTACAGATGCAACTTTAATACTAGCTCAGCCTTAAATGAATTTTCTAAATGCCTGGTACAAAATAGTTACTTAAATGCATTTAAAGTGAAGGATCCCTTGAATAGGCAGAGAAAATACAGAAAAGAGTCAACGATTCTTTATCAAAACAGTCAAAAAAAACATAACATTTAAAGGATGATGTTAAAACATCTACTTAGTAGCAATAACAACTGGTATGAACCAGTAACTCTTTAGCTCTTAAACACAATAAGGTATATTTATTAAAAGAAAGTTGTTGGTCGTGTTTTAATGAACCAAGCTTGCCTCACCTTGCTGTGAGCCTGGGCTACAACCGGCATATTTAATAAAAAAATACTTACCAAGTCCTACTAATCGATTGGGACAATCTCATCAAAATCACTCTTACCAAAGTTGCCATGCATCCCACTGCATGCGCAAAGGGATAATTCTTGGAATTAGAAATTTATATGAAGTCCTTTCTGCACAGGTGCCAGGATGCCGGGCTATTCAGTGACCAGACAAAAAAAGGTAAGTTATTTCTTGAAAGTTTTTAAACTTTTTTTTAACAAAATTCATTTCTCAGCAGGTTTTTAAAAAAGAAAAATGAAAAAAGTTTTCTTTTAAATACCGCCGGGAATTGTATTCCTATGGTTTCTCCACATGTACCCCCTTTTTCTCTGTCTAATAGCAGCTATAAGAGAGAGAAAAAGGAGTGTCAATGGAAGGAATTTTAACTTCTCGCCATCTACAGATGACAATATTTTAACGATCGGGCTGAGTAATAATAACAAAGGGTTGGTAACAGTGGAAAAGAATGCGGATACAGAAAAAAATTGGAATAAATGGTGTCACGAGGTGCCCCTTCGGTGGCATACCAGGACATATGTTGCGTGATTTGCCAGAGCATCTAGGTGAAGGTGGAATTGGTTGTAATCAATTTTTAGAAGCACACTCTTCAGCTATGGTGGAGACCATAAGCCATAACAGAGGGTATAGAAGCAGAGCAGTAACTAATCCTTGTATATAGTGGTTACTAAGTACTTATCATGGACTTGCGAGATATTGCAATACCTTATAGGCTGAATATGTAGATATTAGATTAGGTCTGTATGCCATGCACTAGCATCAGCTGTTCTGAGACTGCATCTATGTAATACAAATCCAATTCATGAACCAACAATATTCTCAAGTGTCTCCAAAAAGTTCTGCTGCACATGCTCATGCACATACATATTACTCAAAAATCCAAAAATGTAGATACACCTACATATCTGAAAGAACAATTTATTATTATATAACACCTACATATCTATTCATATTCCAAAAATATTGCTCCATATCCGTTTACATACTAAAGACATGATACCACTGGTTGCCACTAGGGAACTTACATCATCTAGTAAAGTAGCCATCGCTGCATTGATTCTCATGAGCAATACATAATATCACTGCTTATATTTTTCCATTGCTTTAAAGATTGCCACATATATTTGTCTTGCATTGGAGATTCATATTTAACATATGTTCAATTATATATTAGTTACTCTGCTAGGACTTTCTCTTGCCTCTTATCCACATTTAGTATCAAAGGTAGATCACCCTAATTAGGATTGGAAGATTTAAACTCTTAAAGTTTTATTAACAGCATTTGTTGCCTATATTGATAATGCAGGATAATATTTATTAATTAAGCATAATTAAAATCACGCTAGGTGTTTAACATATTGATTAAAATCTAAATTTAAATATAACAATGTCAATCTATCACTGTTCCCTATAAAATATTGGAATCTAACAATATTTATATATTACCATTCACTAATGGGTATTGATCAAGGCTTGTATTAATCACTACCAATTATATTACACAACTGTAATGTATATATACAATCCTAATGTTGGTGGATTTCCAACAAATTAAAAGCTCAACTTGAGTAAAATACATTAAGTATAGATTTGAGGTTATTACCTATTAATGTGTCATATTCCATTTAATTATGCAGAAACGGCTATTCACATATCACAAACTTAGGTAAAAAGCTATTTTATGTCCCCTGAAATAAAAATCACAATTCTCACGAAAGCTTTACATCGTTTAATACATACAATCCAACAGTGCTAAACTGATTTCAGCTCACAAAAAGGCTGTAATATTGGTGGCATGCTGTTCATTAGAAATATGAATTTTGATTCACATTTTAACAATTAATTTTCCCAGCCTCCTCCCTTAAATCTTTTTTAATCTGAACAGATGCCTTATAGAGGCTATAATCTGAATTATGAACAAGAAGAAAATGTTTGGCAACGGGGTTAGGTCTGTATATTGCAACAATATATAAACTTCGTAGTCTTTTATATATTCAATACAGACATTCACTCTTGTTATGAAATGTTCTGCATGTTATATAGAGAGATATATAAACTTCCACTTCCTATCTAACTTATCCTAAAAATGACATACTTACCCTGATTTAATTAGACTGCAACTGGTTAACGCTGTTAAGGGGTTTTAAAGATCCTTGGAATTTTTATTTTCATTATTTAGCTATATCGTAGCTGCCAACTCTCACTGAATATCACGGAGACTCCCTGAAGAACAAGGGATCTCCCTGACTCCCTGAAGAGTTGGGAAATCTCCCTGATGTTGATTCAGGTTAAGAAATCATTGTGGTATCATGAAAGAATTTAGAAACCCATTTCCCATTTCTATTTATATGAAGAAGACAATGGATCTGTAATGCACACCCTTCACAATAAATAGTGAAAGTAATAATACATTTACACAACGATTGGACAATATTAGATTTGTCTGCCTCAAAATTTAGTAAACACACAGAAATGTTTGTTATTATTTCTTTGTGTGACACTGATTGAAAATGCTCATCCTACATAATTGCAGTGGACTGCAAATGCACTTAACAGGACATAAAAAGAATAATCCTGAGTTGAAAGTAACAGCAAAACAAAGAAATTTGCTCCATGGTAAATCTATGACGTGGCCAGATGCAAATGTGTGTGTGTGTGTATGTGTGTGTGCGTCTGTGTGTTTATGTGTGTATGTGTTTTAGTAAAATCTTATGTAATGTTCGTCATTTCTAACAGATGGATCTCTCCTTACAACACATTGCCCTTCTACTTTCCACATGTGTATTCATACGTATTGATGCATACCCTAATGGACTAGTCACAGATGCCTGCGTTACAATGATGCCGAACCATGGTGCTGCTGCTCAAAACACCACCTCCCCATATATATTATCCCTGGCTAAAGCCACCTACAGTCCTGGGGAAAATATTGACGGTATTGTAAATACAGTAGCATTGGTTACACTGTTTTTAGCAATTTTTGGAAGTTGTTCCAATATTTCCTAGGACACCTTAACACCTTAAGTTTCACTATAATAACTATTTACATATTTACTCTAAATTTTCTGTATATTACCATAACAGACAATATTATATAAATCATTTTTACTGTGGTTAACGTTAAGAAACTGGAACTAGCTCAAGCTGTGTGATTGGGCGGGAGAGGGGCGTAAACTCCCCTGTCACTTCCCTCTCTTGTGTGGTCCTGACGCTGCTATACCCCTGCCTTAAGTCACTTGTGTGGATCAGCGATGACCCCAAACCTATCCTAAATCCCTTAATTTAAATTGCCCCCCCACACCTTGCGTAAATTAGGTGGGCAGGGGGACAGGTCTAGCCCAGGGTACTTTTACCCGACTTTCACATGAGTGCAGGAACTAGACAGAATCCTGGATCTGGTCGAACATTAATAACTTTGCGGTATTTGACTTGCCGCAGGTTTTGTGCTGGAACTTCAAACACAGAACTTAACAGGTCCATAATCCCCCACATATTTGTATGCTTCTGTCATATACTGTACCTTATTCTCTGCTTAAAGCTATGCATGTTTAGGATTTTTATTCCTGCCAGGTGTGATTTAAGATGTTAGCCATTTTAGTTGCTTATGTTTATTTGCTGAATGTGAGGATGAGACATTAGTGACATACTGAATAGAGGCTTTCTCCAGAGAGGGGGTGAGGCTTCAGCCATGATTTGCATAAATCCATACCTGCCAACATTTGACCAGGGGAAATCGGGACACAAAAGAACCGCCCCTGCTCAGCCCAAACCCACCCCCTTTGACACTAAGATCGCGGCAGAATTAAAAAAAATATTTTAACATTAAAAACTGCTAGGCAGATGGGAAAACAGGACAGTTTCGCAAAGTGGGACTGTCCCACTAAAAGCGGGACACTTGGGAGGTATGATAAATCACACCCACACACCACATAATCCATTTTAGCTAATCACTAATCAGAAGGCTTCTAAACATATAAAAATAATACATATTTTCATGATTTATGTGTTTATATATGTGTATTTTTTCAGTCATTCTCACCAGCACCAATGGTAGCATCCAGTTCAAGGGCTTCCTGATCCAGGCTCGTTCAGGCAATAATACCACTCCTACAGGTTCCTTCAAGACCAATAGCACGAATGCACAGACCCTGACATGTTCTTCTGCTGCAGTAAGTATTGGATTGCTTCCCCTAAAAATGGATAAAAAAACCCCATGCTGTTGACTTTTAGTATTTTACATAAATCAACATTAATTATAGCTTAAATAAGTACTATTGAGAGCTAGGGGGATTACAATATATTGTGAGAAAAAGGTAGCGAGACCCCTGACTTAACTCATTCATGCGACCCCTGACCACACGAACCTGGGGAGGAACCTAGTCTCCCTTGCCCATCTAGCATAATGTAGGTGAGAATGGGGGAAAGGTCCGGCCCAGGGGAAGTATCCCTTGCTGTAGGGAACAATATTCCTTATAGCAGGGGACCGTATCTAAAGCAGGATCTGGTCCAATGTTTTGTTAAACTTGTGTTTATCTGTATTGACAATTAAGATAAATGGCCTAATTCATACTGCAATATACTGTGTTCAGAATAAATCAGAACACATACATTTGGAATAGCAGCGATTTAACCTGAATACATCTTACTACTGCATTCAGGACGGAATCGCTGTAATTACAAATGTACATCGCAAGATTTTTTAAGAGTGGTCAAAACCATGTTGAATTACAGGGGAGGTAAAATGAATGTCAGTGTTTGCATTCAGGGAGAATACTTTATATTAGCATTATGCACACAGATACTGACCAGCGTTACTGTTACACTGTTATTAGAGTTGTGTTGGAAACATCATCTCTCAACTCTAATAATGATTACAATTTATTTCAATTTGCCTCCCCTGCAATTCAACATGGTTTTGTCCACTCTTGAAAAATCTTTCGATTGGAACAATTATCTTTTAGTGTATGGCCAGCTTTAGTCAAACTACAGGAAATGTATGTCTAAGTCAAAGAATGTGTTTATGGTCCAATGAGAAAGTGCAAATCTCTTTGCAAACACTTAAATAAAGTCATGGAATTGCTGCTTATGCTTTGTGGTGACAGCCAAATCTATTCTTCCAATATAATGGTGCATGCACTGGCAACTGCTCTGTCTCCACTAATCCCCTAATACCAAGGCGTTGTGTTGTATTTGTAGAGCTCTGTGAGCCAAACTTCAAACAGCACAAAGACCAGCATCCAAGTGACATGGGTGGCACCAACCACTAACATCACAGATATCCAGATCAGGTAATACATTAACGGTGCAACCCACCGGACCTGCAGTATATTATCATAGATGCATGCTTAAATATAATAGACCTCTTCACACTGGTAATCAATTACACCTTATGGTTAAATTAATAAAAGAATTAGTAATAGTTTCAGGTTTCTGTTTTTTTAAACGAGGAATAAAAATGCTGAAAATATATTTGTTTTGAATGATGTGGATATGACTATTTACCTATTATTGATACATAATTGTATTCATCTTTTAGAGCCACAGTTGTACAATCACAGACTACTTTCTGGACTAATGTAGTTAGTACAAAGATTGCATTTGCACCCAACACAACACAGAGTAATTCGACAGCATCAACACCAGCATCAACAATAGCATCAACAATCGCATCAACAAACACTTCAACAACCGCATCAACAACAACTAAGAAAAGCAACGCAAACTCCCACATGCAGCTCACTGTGAGTATAACTCTTATTATTCCATTACTACTCTTGCACCACTGGACTACTGGAAACCATAGCCAACATTTGGGTTCCCCAACACCTGTGAGCGTAAAATGGTAATATCTTAGAAGTCTAGATGGACTTATCATGTTTAGCCTCATCTGTACGGTCAAATGTATTATCAAGTCATACAGGCTTGAGATCACAACCCAAACCTGTCCAGTCTAGTCTCTGTATTTTGGCTGCCCAGAACTTCAAGTTTGAGCATCCTGTTAGTGGGAAATTGGAAATGATTATCGATGACCAGTGATTTCTATGCTGCTGCCACTCCTCTAAAGTTTTTACCGAAGTGTCTTTTAGCCTGTTCTAGCATAGTGTCTGGCTAGATCTTATCCTGGCTGAAACAGGCCACACATTTGTTTGTATAGATGTTTTCCAGCTATATAGCGATCCAGACTTATGATCCGTTGTTATCTTAAGTGCCATTGAGTTCAACTTTTTAAGTGTCAAAAGTCAGAGTGATTGCGGGCAGTGCTTAGTGATACATGTATACAGATGTTTGTGCTGTGTGCAGAGATTCATTAGCAATGTTGGATCTTTGGCCACAGTTTTTATACTTATACCAATAAGTATAAAAGTATATATAAGTATATATACCAATAAGTATAAAAGCATATATAAGTATATATACCAATAAGTATAAAATTATATATAAGTATATATATCAATAACTATAAGTATATGTAAGTATACTTAGACCTTGCCGAACCATTCACTTTCATATACACAGAGAAACACAAATGCCAGCAATGAGGATGTTGCATTTAACATGTTTGTGCTGGTATTTTTAAATTTTTCAGTTTTATTTTGTACCTTATAATGTACCTTATTGTTATGTCTTGCGCATCTAAAGATTATGCAATGTCATACTTGTATTAACTATTTATCGTTTCCGTTTCATTTGCAGACCCTGAACTTCAAAAAGATTCTTTTATTTATTGCCATTTTTGTTACATTTGCACTTTGATAATGTTGGAGTCCGAGTAAACCACCGTTTATCTTCCATTTAATAATCACCTCCAGGTATCAGTCAGGATATTACAGCCGGCTAGGGCTCAGAACGAATAGAGACGCGGACACAGGTTTTCTTTTCAATCAGTCGTGAACACGCTATTTACTTATTGAGATGTTAGATTTATACACAAAATATTGCTGAGTTGAGTATTTGTAAAACATCAATGCTGACAGATATATTAATACACAATATATTATAAAGTTTAGTACAAATTATCCATAGAACACTAACCAATAAAAAGTCCATATTGTGTCCTTCATGGCCTGTTTCAGCTGTATCCTCCTTACTGCACTCTTGACAGACATCCCCATGGTTCTTTTAGTCAGGTTCAAATGTTTATAGATTCAAACACATAAAATACAAATCTGAGACCATTTATATAAGGAGAATTAGAGTATATTTAGAATTTACTATGAAAAGCATATATTTTATATGTGGATTTTATATGTGTTTATAATGTAATCATGATATACCGTATATAAAAATCTTTCACGATTCTCACAATAATGACATTACAAATTAGAAGATTTATCAAGATGAATGAAGAAACTTAGCAATAAGCATCTGGGTTTTATATTCATATGAAACAGATTATTTCACTATGATTTAAATATAAACTTAAATAAATAATGACATAATGATAATTTGCATGTATAGATCACAAAAGATTCTATTATAATTACTTTCACACAACCTGCTGTGTTTGCTGCGACTGGTTCCCTCCTGACATTGTATTTCTAGGATGACATCACTAAATGAGCAATAAAATATCATTACATATACTTTTATTTATGCCTTTATGAAACTAATGATGCTTCTGTACCCTGTACTTCAGTGAACATTCTCGTGTTGAACGTTTACATGTACTGTTTACATGTTCTATTGTTAAATTAAAGATGGACAAAAATTCATGTACTGTTATTTAGTGCATACATGCATACCTGAAATTGCTTGTCATACAAAAATAGCCCAGCCCATACTGTATATTTAAATGACCCCCATCCCCCCTGGGCAAAACTGTTCAGCGAATAACCAATTTCCGCATACAGTGTTAGTAGTGGCTCTGGTAAGGGAAGAAGACCATTTTGTGGTAAGCATTTTTTTTTTTTTTTTATAATCCAGGTATTATACAGCCTATAAGAACACATAGACAGTATACTAAGAATTCAGAATATTATTATTATATTACTATATACAAGTTCTATCAACTCTTTCAGTAATCAAACTGTTGAAAACAACATAAAACAATAAACATGAAACCTGGAATATGGGGTGACAGATGTCTGAATAGAAGATGTATCTGAGAAAAAGAGAAAGAAGAGAGAAAACAAACGAGAGACACAGTAGGAAGGAGAGGAGGGGGATATAGAAAATGGTTGCATTATGTAATGCCCAAACCAATTAGCAGAAGGGAATACTTGGACCCCAAAATCATAAGCCTCATGGTTCACAAAGTTTGCAAAATGTCTTCCAACACTGTTGTCCCTGGAAACGTGACAAAGAAGCCCCACCCACAGCCCCACCCACAGCCCCACCCACAGTCCAATCTCAACTCCATCCCAAAGTTGTAAAAGAAATGTTTTATCCCCTAATTGGGACAAAGTACAAGGACAGGAGACACATCGGGACAGTCCTCCTCGAATTGGAACATTTGGGAGGTATGCAAAAGTATGTAGTCGAATAGTGCAGTACACAGGTCTAATACTCCATTAAAAAACCCACACGTTCTGGACGCTTTGAAATGTCAAGCCGTGCTGTTTACGCCAATGCAACGCAATGAGACATGTACCAGCAGATGTTAAATGAAGAATCTATTTGTTTCTGTGTTAAGAGGCCCCTAGAACACCTAGAGGTAAGATGTAAGCGAATATGGCATCTGATTCTTCAGCAGAACAAATAAAAGGTCTCTGACTTCCATCCAGAGATCTCTAATCTCAGGTCATTAACACATAATATGAAGACACGAACCTATGACGGCACAGCCTCTCCGGCAGCTATCACAAGCTTTGGGTGTGAATTTAGCTAGTTTGGCTGGAACCATGTACCATCTATGGTATAATTTGTTCATTTCATTCTAACACAAGTAAATGTAGATGTTATCCAGTCCCTATATTCTTCCCAGTCCTCTATATCCAATGGGTACTCAAACAAGGTATTCTATTAGACTTTTAAGGGCTTCTCTTTATGACGTAGAGACTCAAAATCCATGAGGCAGCAATGAAAAATAAAGAAAAGTCTTGCTTACAATTTATAACACGTAATCAAATAAAATACAACCTTTTCTTTACATGTGATAAACTGTAAAAAAAACTTTTGTTTTTCATTTTTCTTTGATTTTAATACAACGTACTGTTTTATGTTGCTTGTCACCCTGATCTTGCTTATATTTCCAGTTGCCAGGTATGATGTTATGTCTCTGTGCATCCTATGGTAAGTTTAACCAGTCTTCCCCCTTGCTGTTGCCTTTCCCTCTTCCAACGAAATGGGAGTCTTGATTAATGGTACCGCTGGTCCTGCTAGTTCTCTTCCTGTTCCTTGGATTATACCTTTTGTCCACTGTCCAATTTACTGCTAGAAGTTATGCTGTAATATTGTAACATATTGCACCAGGGCAATATTTATTCCTGAAACATTAGGCGCAATGTTTTCCCCCCTTACGCAAACAGTGTAAGGGAGAAAATTTGCGTCTTTTTTACCTCGCTGCTCGTAGAGGCGTCGGTTAAGTTGTACCACAATAAAGGTGAAAAAGCGCACGACCAGCTTTTTCGCGTCTTAGCCTTCAATTGAATTTGACCCTTAATGTTACCATATCCTGCTAGCCTCATACTGTGTCTCGTCTCATGCTCTACAATATAACAAGGTTTCTATAATTTCTGAATATTGGGCATTTCTCCCTGACCTGGGCTATGAGGCAGTGATTCAATGAAAATCCGACCCAGCATAAGTACACCTATGATTTCATATAAAAGGACGGGACTTCAGGCATGGTTTGCAGAAATCACAGCCTTACGCTCTATCCCCCATTTGCAGTCAACAGTGACATATAATTCAATTTCACAATAGACATAGAAATTACACTATTACTGAGTGAGATATTTGATAATATACTAAAAAGCAGGTATATCATGTATGCACAAAATTAGCATAAATGGCTAGCCCTCATCAAACAACCACCAGCAAACTCTTGCTAGGCACTTTGTAGAGGGAATTGGTTTACATGCAGTGCAAAACATAACGCCTTTACGTAAAATCGCTGCTCAATACCATATTGTTTGTATTTAGAGGTTTGGATGGGGATTTGGGGGTATATTTACTAAGTGGTGAGATTGCAGTGAGATAAAAAAAGTGGGGATGTTGCCCATAGCAACCAATCAGATTTGAGTTCACATTCTCCATTTGCTATGGGCAACTTCCCCACTTTCCAATCTCACTGCAATCTCACTGCTTAGCAAATATACCCCTTTGTGTCAGTTTTAAAAACTGCGGGTTAGTAAATGCATTCTTTTCTATATTCTCCAATAAAAACAGGGTGTTGATGGTGAAAACTGGGTTTTTGGAAATGGTACTTTCATGCCTGTTTGTTTGCAGGTAAAATATTCAGATTCTAAACATCATGGAAAAAGACACAAAAGTTAATCTTAATCTTAATTTATATTTATTATTAAGATTAATATGATTAAATATTAATAAATTTAATATCAATCCACTAAGTAATTACTAAATGTCCAAAGGCTAGGACAAATTGTTTCACTTATAACAGCATAAGATAGGTGGATAACATACAGAGGTCTGGGTAGTCAATCCTAAATGTCTTTTAGGACTTGCAAGTCATAAATACAAAAAATAATATAATTGGCTTAAAAAATCTTTAATTAAAAAAATCTCATTAAAAATGAAATCATAAAATTGCACATTAGAATATCGTAACCGTATTGGTTGCTAGATTCAAAACAGTTCAAATCACGTTTAAACTCTCGCCTCTGAACAGCAAACCCATACAATTACTGGAGGCAGTGGTTTACATCATCTGCATCAACCTCAGTCGACACTCCCGCGTCTTCTGGGCATTCAGAGATAGTCGTCAACCCTGAACTAATAGGTGATTTTATATGTCACAGCCAGAAAATCAACAGAAACATTTCCTGGACATGTATGTAGGGTTATTTCCTATGTGTTTTTATTATATTGTGTCTTAAAATAAGCATTGTATATAAGTGTATGGCACACCTTAGTGTCTGTTTCTTTCTCACAAAAGATCCTCCCCCTCCCCTCTGTGATAAATGTTACCAAGTCTGTCATTTTGACTTAGGAGTGGAAGGATAAACAGATTTACTGATTTACTTCTGTAATGAACCTATTATACATCCAAAGGTAAGAAACAACTTTTTGTACAGATATATTACAGAGGTGTCTTTTTCATAAAGAACAGCAGTTATTTGTGACCGGTAATTATATTGTTATGGCAATGAGCACAGCTGCTGTGCAGTGAAATATGCACAGATCTATATACAAGGGAATATTCTTATGTATGTACAGCTGCAAGATTCATTCTAATAAACTCAATACTTGCACGTACACCATTTCAAGTGCAAGTGTAATGTTGAGCAAAACCATGCTGAAATGCGAGGATTGCATATGATTTAAAATTGTATTGCAGGCAGAGATCTTACAAACTGCATAGCTTTATGTTTCATCAGTACTGCCCCGGGCAGGGCTCCTCTTCCCCACCCATTCGGCCTGTCTGCATTCCCCATTGTACGGCACTGGGGACACTTTGTAGCCCCTAATAAATAAGCGTTAATAATCAGTAAATTAGAGTTGAGCTAGAAAACTTCACCTCTCATCTCTAATTCTGTGTTTACACAATTTATACATGCCTCCCCTGCACTTCAATATTTGTTTTTTGCCCAGGTCTACACCAGTTTTACTCTTAGTATCTATGAACTTGAATTAATAATTTCATTTAACTGTTTTACTTTAATAAAAAATATTTCTTTACTAGATAAATGAACAAAGTGTAGCATCTTTGTTATGTGAATGCATTTAATGTAAAATGTGATTAGATCGTCATCTAAAAATTTTATTTTATTTAATCTATAAAAGCCGGCAGTAGTTTCTGCACAGGTCTCAGTCAAAGGTACCTGGCGGCCGCTCGATTTGGCTGCTAGAAAGTCAGAATCTGGTCCATGGTGTAAGTCACATGTCAATTAGCGGGGCTAATCCGAGCAAAATGCGTATATTTAAATGAAAGAAGGGTCGAGGAATATGCTGGGTGCGCAGACACACTGATGCGGGCTTTGGTGGTGGGTACAGGGAAGGATTGTACAGGAAGGATGGTGGGCGTATGGATGGAATAGACAGCCTAGGTGAGCCAAGAATATATCATTAGTTCAATAATCCATAGAATATATAATTTCCGTTGTAAAGAAGCAAAATAGAATCCCTACATATTTTGGGAGAAATTACAGAAAATTTTTGAACAAAAAATATTTTCAGTATACAGTTTACTAACCGAATTTCACCATTAACATTTATACATTTATAAAATACTTTTTAAAGTTGAATAAAACATATTTGTAATTAATGGATTCATGAATGAATTCATGTTTAGCTCTTCGTATAGAAATAAGCAAAGCAAACAATGAGCCAGTGACCTGATTTAGATTTTCTGACCACAGCGTGCGGCCACCAGGGACTCCAGATTCAGAGCTGCAGAAAAACTCAGCTTTGACTAGAGCGCATGGAGAGGGGCAAGCCATATGCTATCAGTCAGTGTGTGTGTGTGTGTGTGTGTGTGTTTCAGTACAATGTTACAATGTAACTTATGTAATGTTTGTCATTTACAACAGATGGATCTCTCCTTACAACACATTGCCCTTCTTCTTATTACATGTGTATTCATACGTATTGATGCCTACCCTAATGGACAAGTTACAGAAGCCTGCGTTACACTGATGCCAAATCATGGTGCTGCTGCTCAAACCACCACCTCCCCATATATATTATCCCTGGCTAAAACCATCTACAGTCCTGGGGAAAATATTGACGGTATTGAAAATACACTTACATTGGTAAAATTGTTAAAGTCAATTGTTTAAGAGTCATCATCTGATCACTGTTAACACTTCAAGTACATACCTCCCAACATACAGGGGTCTGAGATCAGGACACTTAAGCCCCGCCTCCAGAGAATCCAGAATCCAGCCCCGATCCTGCCCGACTCCGCCTCGGTCCTGCCCGACTCCGCCCCCCAGACCTCCCAAACTCCACCCCCTTTCAATGCCACAGGTCGCAGACTAATGTAAAAAATAAAGGAATTATCATGTATGTCCCCATAGCGGGACAAACTGGGTGGCGGGAGGGACAGCGGGACAGTCCCCCAACGTGGGACTGTCCCGCTGACAGAGGGACAGTTGGGAGGTATGCAAGCAATATGGATTACATCATTATCATGTTTAATATTACATTCATTGCATAGAGGAATAAGGAAGAAGTCAACAACCCTGTCTAAAACACATCTCCAGAATACACACATATCTAACACATGACATAGAAAACATAACAATTGCAATTAAAAAGTCCTGAATTGCATTTTGTAATGTAGGGCTACATACTGTTTTTGTATTTCAGATAGCCTCCATATCTGGCTGGTTTTCATGAAGTAGGGATTTAGGAATTCTTCATATCATGCTTTCTTGTTGTAAGATTTTTTTTATGAAAGTCATTGTGTATTTTTTCAGTCACTCTGACCAGCACCAGCGGTAGCACCCAGTTCAAGGGTTTCCTGATCCAGGCTCGTTCAGGCAGCAATACCACTCCTATAGGTTCCTTCAAGTCCAGTACGAATGCACAGACCCTGACATGTTCTTCCGCTGCTGTAAGTATTGGGCTGCTTCTCCAACATAGATTATAGTTTAAATAAGTAATACTGAGAACTAGGGGATCACAATACCCAGATATGTTATTGTTAAAGGGTCTCTGTTAAAGGGCTTGACTCACTCACATAAATACATATGTCAGGCCTGAATTAAGCCCACTCAGTGACACCCTGCCACTTAAAAGGGCATCATAGGGAGGGTAGGACGAACTAAAATGTGTGTGTGTATAGATAGATAGATAGATAGATAGATAGATAGATAGATAGATAGATAGATATAAAATTATTTATATGTAATTTAGTGTTTTGTGTAGGTGTTTTCCTGGGCATAAGTATAAGTGCATGGAGTTTGCAGGGAAACATACGACAGCTATATGAAATGTTGAAATGTTGAAGTCCAGGAACATGCTTATATCCACACTTAGCCAAATCTATTCTGGTAATACAGGGACAGTGCTAAAAAAAAAGGCCCCATTGTAGGGTGGCTAGATCCAGTTCCCTAATGTTTAATCCCATGGGATAATAAATGTCAGGCTGGAGGCAGGCTTTCCACCTTTTCCCCTTTCCCACACGTCATGTAAGTCATAGTCAGGCCAGGGTTTCTAGGCCAATATGCAAATAGTTTAATGGTGGTTAGAAGAGGAGATAGGAAGGGTTAAAAAACAAAGCAGAACCTTTAATCCAAATTTTTCCCCTCCCTTCTCTTTGTTTATTATTTTTTTTATCCTGCAGGATGTTTTTTTTTACATACTTTTTTAAATTGGGCACAGTGAGGCGGCAATAGTCACGGTCAGATATCAGATGGTGGCGCAGTTTTGTAGCTTATGGTTTAATTTTGGTCCTAGTTATTAGTAGCTGTTTAGGCCAAATTGGGAACCAGTCCTAGAGGCTGGGCCCAGGTTTATATATGTATCTTATGCTTTATTAGCTTTAGATAGATTATTTGACCACCGGTTTTGCGCCTGGTTTATATTTAGTAATTTAGTATTAATGTTGCCCTTAGCAACCAGATTTGAGCTCACATTCTCCTGTATGTAAAATTAGGGTGACCAGCAATCCATACCCTCTGCTTCATTTAAATGACATGGTCAAGTTTAAGTTTAGTCCAAGTTAATTTTGGCTGTCCAAGTTAGTTATTAATTGTGGATAGTTAGAAAATAGAAGACAGACGGACGGATTTATTAATGGGATTATAGACTTATTACCATTGGAAATAAAGCATCTCGATGTAACAAGTGGTACCCAAGGGGGGTTGATTCAAGACCCTGGTTCAGTCTTTTAAACTTACTTACTTACAACTTTTTGAACCTAAATACTTTTTAAGAGCACAAATAACAAATATGCCATGGCCATTCAACAAAGCCGTGGAAACTTGGAAACAATAAACATTACTACAATAACTTCAGCGTGTATTATAATATTCATTAAAGGAGGGCGGCGGAGTGGAGGAGACAATGCCGCCTGCCCTCCCGTCGTATAATTATGCCTCCGCCCTCCTCAATGTGTTTTTTATTTTACAAATTTTTTTTACGATTTTTTTTCCCCCCAGTCGCCTTAGGTGGAGTCCAGTGTGTGTGCAGAGTGTGGCAACTGCAGTTTAATGCCAAAAAATGCAAAATNANGCACTTAGGACNCAANANCCCNAATTCTCAATACACCATTAATGGCATTACATTACAAAATACTGAAGAGGAAAGGGATTTAGGGGTCTGTTCTGGAGGCCATATCTCTATAAGGACATAACTACATTAGAGAAAGTGCAAAGAAGAGACACCAAAATGGTACATGGTATGACCAACAAAAACTATAAAGACTAGAGCAACTAAATATGTACAGCTTGGAGCAGAGAAGAGAGAGGGGTGATATGATA
>JABWIB010001317.1:15040-38910 GCA_016617825.1 Platyplectrum ornatum | reverse complement strand
GAGATGGAGATGGTGGGAGAGATGGTGATGGAGATGGTGGGAGAGATGGTGATGGTGATGGAGATGGAGTGGTGATGATGGAGATGGGATGATGGTGATGGAGATGGGGTGAGGGTGATGGAGATGGGGTGATGGGGATGGGGTGGGGGTGATGGAGATGGGATGATGGTGATGGAGATGGGGTTGGGGTGATGGAGATGGGATGATGGAGATGGAGATGGGGTGGGGTTGATGGAGATGGGGTGGGAGAGAAGGAGCTTGGGTGATGGAGAGAGATTCGGGTGGGGTGGGTAGCCCCAATATATATATATATATTTATTTATAATGTATGTACTGTCTCAGCCGCACCTGCACCTGCAAAAGCAGCAGAAGAAGTCGGCAGCAGCAGTCCAGGCCCAAGGCACACACAGGCTAAAGTAAGACCCTTTCTTTAGGGGAGGGGGAAGATGGGGATGGGGGGCCCCCATGTATGTGTGTGTTGTGTGTGTGTGTGTGTGTGTGTGTATATATATATATATATATATATATATATATAGGGAGGGTGCCCGTTGGAATATTTGCTATGGGGCCCAGCCTTTTGTAGTTATGCCCCTGGAAGTGACGATATGAAAAAACTGAATATAATGGAAGTCAATGAAGATTTGGGGTTATATTTACTAAGCAGCAATATTGCAGTGAGATTGAAAAGTGGAGATGTTGCCCATAGCAACCAATCAGATTCGAGTTCACATTCTCCATTGTGTAAAATTAAATTAATCTGATTGGTTGCTATGGGCAACATCCCCACTTTCCAATCTCACTGCAATCTCGCTGCTTAGTAAATATACCCCTTGTAGTATTTCAATTACATCAGTTGAAGAAGTGTTAGTATGGCATAACCCCGTATACCCCCCACTTCGAGCCCTGGTACATACCATTGGAAGACAGTCACTGTCACTGAAACACCAGTGGGAGACCCCTGGCAGGTCAGGGCTTGGGTAATTTGTACTTTAACCACCCCTCAGTTCAGATTTGTCATATTATAAACTGCTCCATCTTATAAAACACATACATGCAAGAAGATACAATATTTGAACAATTACAAAATTAAAAACTCAAATTCCGATTTTTTGCAGCACTACAAATTAAACCGAAACCCAAAATAACAAATAATAATTATCTTGTAAGACTGGCTGTTTGGTTACACAACTGCAACTTATAAAAAAGATGTGCTCCATCTATTGGTAGACTTAATTATTCTAATGCAGTTAAGGCTTTACTAATGCTAAAGATGCAAGAGTTCTATATTATTGATGATGTTTCAAAGCACAAACAGGCAGATTCACAACAAAAATGAGCACCGTGTATCCACAGAAAGGGGGCAAGTGCAGAAAGATGGGCGCACACCTGTCTCCTGCCTCAATGGGAAAAAGAGTTTTTATCATTTAAGCATAAGGCCTGATTCAATCCCGTACACGCGCAATGTTTTCTCCTTACACAAACAGCGTAAAGGAAAGAAATCCTTCTAAATACACAACATGGTAAACTACAGAGACTGCACAGTTTTTAAAACCAAATATTTATACAGAATAAATTTAGATTTATTCCCTGAGAATAGTTCCATCCAGGCAGTGCAGGACATTATATACACATTGGCACAGGTTGTAAATTATATTATAGTTAGGTACACTTACAAAGCAAAAGAGAATAAATAAAAAATGACTAACTTAATTGCATAATATTAATAATAATTTCGACAACAGATATGATAGAGTGATATGAGGAATGGGGAGGAGCCCCTGAAATGCGTTAGCGTGCACTCATGCCAATGTGAAAGGCTCCCCAATATCAGATCAGACTGCTCTGCTAAGATGTTTAAAGACTTTGTTTTCATCCAGCTATTTGGACCCAGCTGAAAGCCTTCACCACGTACCTATTTCATCCCTGTTTGGGCACAAATGACTTTCTATTTAACCCTCTTGCTGGGTATTCATTCATGTATTTATTTATTTATTTATGTATTTATTTATTTATTTGTTTTAACTGTCTTGTATTTGTTTATCGTTTATCATTTATCATCTTTTGCTTATTTTATTTTGAACTTAAAATTAAATTTTTTTACTATTTCATTGCTTCGTTCTAACCATATTATTAACTTGTTTTCTTGTTTATTTTTTTACTGGGCCTCTACGACTTCGCTAATGAGAAGAGGGGCATTTCACCCCCATTTAAAAAATGATTAAATTATCATTTTTTTTTTTTACTATTATACATTCAGAAAAGCCGGCAGTATTTGGGCAGTAGTTGCCAGCTTTTATGAAAACAGCGATCGCTGCTGTAGCCAGAGCCTTTGCAATGTTGAGACAAGTGCAGGGATGGGGGGCATATGGCTTGCCCCTCTCCCTGCGCTGGATTCAGAGCTGGGTTTTTACTGGACACTGGTCACTGGACACAGTGGACACGGACTAAGGCAAACGATTCCAGACAATTTAAAGTAGCAGTTCTCCACACAAAAACCAAAACTTAGAATTGAGCTCAGCAGTCATTTTTTTGCTTCACCCATATGGATTTGCAGTGAATGCTCCACCTTTGAATAAGTGGAGCCCTCCACCCAAAATGAAATGGTTGTAACTGTATAACGGTTTTGACGCTACACAAACAGTGTTTTCCTATTTATAGTGAATTTGGGTCATGTTCTTTAGTTTCATTGCTTGTAGTGTTTTCAACTCATTTTTTAGTTTTGCGAATTCACACATGGAAGTTTTCTTGGGCTATTTTTTTAGTGTATTGAAGACAAGTAGTGTCTTGACATTGTTTATGCATACTATACATATATAAAAATGTAAGCTATGTGTACGGTATTTTAAACATCTAAATGCATTGGTATGCAAATATTACAAACCATTAAATAAGGGGATGATCTGCTTTAGAAAAGTCACCGCTTTCTACAGTATATGTTTTTAAACAGGGGCTGTGATTACACAGTTCCAAACATGGACATCTTGCGTTTGCACCATGGTAATTTGAAGGTGCAAGAAAAGTACCGAGGTGAATGCGGGCACAAGGAACCAGGAACTCCCAGAAGCGCATTTAAATTTGTACTTACGCCCCTTTTCCAACGACACACATTCGGATTCAGGGAGGCATTGTTGCGCTTGCATTATGCCAGATTTTTTTGAATGGGTCTGCCTGAAAAACAGACTCTGGATCAGGTCCTGTGGTGTAACGGTGTTGTGTGTACTTGCCAGTAGCACCCCTTTCCCTTTTCTACCAAAGGTGTTTTTTCAGTGTGTTTAATATTCTTTTCAAAGCAAAAGTAAAACATTTACTCTGAACACTTTAGTAATAGCTAGGCACTACTGTAATTAAGGTATTTAGTACCTCCTATACAATATTATCCATGGCATTCCAATGTCAGATGGCTGTGCAGTGCTAACTCCCATGTCTGTGAGGGAAAAACAAAACTTTTGCATGCACCAGAAAATGGGATTGGGGTATAAATGAGAATTGTACCAGTAATCTGGTACTTCTAGTACCTCTTCTTAACGTTCAGGAAAGAACCCAATTCTCGTCACGGGGTGTATCTTCTCTTTAGATTCATCTTTTCTCTTCTGTCCAGTGCCATAGCAGCTCATGATGGCTAAATGAGGGTAAATGAGACAGCCACCCTAAATTGGGATCATCACACAATGTAACAACACTGTACAGGACACACAATTCATTATACAAGGCCTTTTGCTGGAATTCAAATGTCTTTGACAGCATAGAATGTTCTGGGGACCTGGAATGGGAACATTGGAGCTGATTTCCTTTCAAAGGCCGGATACAAACACAGATGAAATATTGGAAAGCTGGAGACACAAGGGGGGAATGGAAAGGCTGGAAACACACAAGGAGGCACAGCCACACCATCAATTGTTGAAACACACCTCCATTGATATTGTATCTTTAAAAATCAAAGTTGCTGTACTGGGGCCCAGAATTCCTCTTGGTGGCCCTACATATATAAAGAATAGACTGGCCTAGACTGGTTCCTTAGGAATAGCCAACCAAGTATAAAAATAATAACACAATATTTATCTTCAGGGCTATTCCCCAGCTATCCTTAACCAACACCTTATTAGTATGAGTACGAGTATCACTGTGTAATACTGGGTGTCTCCATTTTATCATACTATCTTCACCCTTAGGGCACAAATCTCAGTCCACCAGCAATAAATAGCACTATTCAGCTGTACTTATCTGTGCTCATCTTCAATGTCTCCAATGTGTCATTGCTCCTCAGATAATCCCTGATGGTCCCTTCTTGCTGCTTGTAATAATTTAATTAACTTGAAACGAAGCATGTGCATTTACCACGAGTCCAATATGAACGGTTCTGCAGCAGCTTGCGCTATGCAAGGTCTTATTTATTAATATTGCTTTTATAAAAACAGACTTCATTTATAGAAGTGACATATTCTGTATCACTATCAACCACAGTGATTTAGTGTAATTAACATAACAAATAATACATGAAATAATACAGTAAGAAAATGAATTTATACTATGTTCACTATAGAAATAAGAAAGTGTCAAAACATTATTTCAAATGGAATTTCATAAGAAATGGGACAAGTATATTGTCAATGAAGAGTTTATCTTTAGATTTCTATATACCTCAGCCACTCCCTGTGGGTTGGAGGATATTAGATAGAATAGCTCAGTCTTCTTATTACAGACAACCGTGACTAACACACTGCTGCAGCTTCACACTATAGACAGCACCTGCACATCCCCTGAATTCGCTCTGTATGGCATGTCATCAGCTTGGAAACCTTATTTCAGGTGAGTGACTATATATCGCTTCCGTTACATTTACTAGTCTCTGTGGTTTCAGCATATAAAGTCATTTTGAAACTAACAGGGAAATGACACAAGTGTACTGATGAAAGCAGTTTGCCCAATGCCTTAGAGACAGTTACACTCTACCTGGGGCATAGCCAGAGATTTACAATAGTAGAACAGTGGTCGAAGTGGAAATTTAGAAGTGGTGGTATGAACATTCAGAAGTGGGGGTATGAAAACACAGGATATAATGGAAGTCAATGGAGATTTTACATTTTTTCATTACAACAGTGAGAGAAGTGCCGGTATGTCATACACCCGTATACCCCCCCACTTCGAGCCCTGTAGTAGAATAAAGGAATCTAGGGTTCAAGCAGTTTATATAAGTTTGCATGTTTTAAAGTATGTTTTATTTTTTTATTTGATATATATGTATTATTTAATTATAATACATTAATACAATAATACAATCCTTTAAGGATTATATAACATTTTAAAATTAAATAAAACCTCTTAAAAAGCAAATCAGACTCTGTGCAGTACAAGCTTTCCTATTAATACAAGTCTAAATTGTTACCATATTAAAATATGTTTGTTCTTATATACGTTTTACATTTTATATACGTTTATATGCAGGCACATACATATACACATTATGGGGTATATTTACTAAGCAGGGAATTTGCTGGGGAATTGAAAAGTGCGGAAGTTGCCCATAGCAACCAATCAGATTCGAGCTTACATTCTCCAGTATGTAAAATGAAACTGAGAGCTTGAATCTGATTGGTTGCTATGGGCAACTTCCCCACTTTTCAATTCCCCAGCAAATTCCCTGCTTAGTAAATATACCCTTGTTTCATATTTATATGTCTTAATATTTGTGTGTATACATTAAACGATTTCATTTGTCTCTCCTTAGGTAGAAATGAGAAATAGTTTGATTCTGTTTATTTTCGTGGTGGCATGTCTGGTGGGTGTACTGGGCTATCCAAATGGGCAAATAAGTGCATCCTGTGACACCATGCTTCCAGTACATGGTAGAAACTCCCCTCAAGTGTCTGTTGCTCCTTATACCGTCACTGCGTCTAAAACTTCATTTAACCCTGGTGACAATATAACAGGTAAGCTCTTAAGCAATAACACTCAAAATATAACACCTCACATTTCCACATAATTATTGTGTTTAAATCCTGACCATCAACTCAACATTCAGATTATTATCTTGATATTTATTATTAAGTCAATTTTGATTTAGGAAATTCCTGGACATGTAGGCATATACAAGTACATCTTCTTTCTTGCTGGATACTTAGGGCACAAAGTTAACATAGACTGTTGTGTTCACTCATACTTTGAGAGTAGTCTCTCAGCTAAGACATTGCCTACACCGTTGCTTATACAGTATGAATGCATCTTGGATACTTTACGTCACAGCACATATTTGCTGAGTGAGGAAAGAAGTTGGCACTGGTAGTGTGGATAGCTATGGTCATGCTAAGGAAACTACCACAACTTAAAGACTGATGCAGCATGATTGTAAAATATGGACCTGGTTGGTAGATATTAGGATATGTAATATAATGTAAAATAAACTACCAAGAATCTCTTTGGTAAGCCTTGTATATTCAATATCTTTATACATAACGATGTAAGGCACTTTTGTCACTGATCAAAACAGTTACCTGCTAAACCATATTAAGAAAACAAAAATCTTACATATAAAAGAAATCCATTTACAATTATTTACTCTGAATAGGATATCATTGTACTATCAAATATTGTATGAACTGATTTATTAATATTTTGGTTATTTAAGCTATACTTTCAGACTTTTAAATCTAGAAATAGTTTCTACCCCCACATATATAAATGCATTTTTGTGAACTGTATGATTGCATCATTTTTTTGCGTTGTAATTTCTCCACACTCTTGCAAATAAATTGGAATAACTTAATTGCAGTCTTACTGGAATATATAATCATGCATACTAATTAAGTGGTTAGAGATTTCTGGGCCTTGCAACCATTGTATAATCCCTGGTAAACATGTGTTCACAGAGATTACAGACTGGAAGAGCCTTGTTAGAAGGACACAGCTGGGTTCAGGTTCACTTCATATGAATGATTTTTTAATAAGACCATAGCCCACGGGGAAACAGATCTACATTTTCTATTACTTATAACTAAGCTAGTTATACTGTAGCAGGATTTCCCCATCTCCTGACAATATGGCAGCAAGGGAAATCATCTTCATGCTCATAGTATTGACTTAGGCTAAATTGCAGGGGAATTTAAAAGTGGGGATGTTGCCCATAGCAACCAATTAGATTTAAGCTTATATTCTCATAGTGTGTGAAATGCAACTGAGAGCTTAAATCTGATTGGTTGCTATGAGCAACATCTCCACTTATTAATCTTCTGGCAATCTCCCCGCTTAGTAAATTTAGGTCTATGTGTAAGAATTAACAATCTCTGTGCATTCAGTCACTGTTGAAGTGGGAAATATGTTTTTTAAATTGGGACCAATTATTTTATTAGCTCATGAGAGCATATCCTTCTATGACACAAAACCATGAAGTATAATAGGGAAGGCAAATACAGAATATGCTTCATTACTGTATTATAGTGACGATAATTCTACTTTTGCTTCTATTACTACTGTTATTATTATTAATAATAATAGTAATAATAATATAAAGTCTGCTACAATTTGCATGTTCCACTAAACTATATATTCATTTCTATTTAAGTAACCATACAGTCCAACTCCGGTAATGCTGGTTTCAAAGGCTTTCTTCTGGAGGCTCGTTCGGTGGGAGGAAACAGAATTACTGGAACTTTTACAATCACTGATGGGAACACTCAAACACTAACATGTAGTGCAGGACCAGTAAGTCCATTCTAACATATTTCATTTTTTGAAAAATATATTTTTAAAGCACAATTTATATAACAGAGGGTGGCAACCTGTTCCCAATTGTTATTTCTATTTAGGTAGTTTTGATAAACTGCCTTCACATGATTGAGATTAAAGCTGGTCATTCACTAGAAATAGGATTGTAGAAATACATTAGGATCATAGTGTAAGGGTGATTCCTGGGAAAATCACCCTGTTATCGGCACCAGTCAACAGAAAAATCATCGTTCTAGTAACAGTGGCAGCCAGCTGTCTCTGATTCAGTAGAGTGGAGAACTTTCTCTTCCCTCTGCTGAAGCCTGGTACATACCCAGGACATACCCAGTACATACCCAGGCTCCGGTACAGGCTTCGCCAGAGGGGAGAGGAAGTTGTTTTCTGAATGACAGGCATCCCGCCCAGCTGATTGGACAGGATGTCTGTCAATCAGAAACTGACTACGTCTCCCCGTGTACTCAGGGCCGCCATCAGGGGGGGACAGCCGGGCCTACAGTCCCGGGCCCGGCCGTCCCTCCACACCCCAGCAGTGGCCCGGCGTCCTGTACTGGGCGCCGGCCACTGCCGGCAGCCAGCATAAAATCACATAGACGCCATATTTGGCGTCTATGTGCGTTTATGTAGGCCCGACGGCCTCCCGCAGTGACGTTGTGACGTCATGATGTCACGACGTCCTGGCGATATGTGGGGGGCCCAGCCGCCCGGGACTTTATGAGTCCCGGGCCCGGCCGAACGTGACGGCGGCCCTGCGTGTACTCGCCTCTCCGGTGTCTTTGGGTGAATATGTATTTTTACATTTGTTCCCCTAACGTTGCAGAACACAATATACTGGTTAAAATATAAATGCTAGGGCATGATATCAATCCGTAATTTGATTTGATTTGCTAGGGCATATTATTGTGCCCTGGCATTTTTATTGCGATATTATCAACTTTTTTTGACCACACATGATTTTTAGCCAAATTCCACATTTATTGTGGAACTGGGCTAAAATGCTGTTTGTGTGTGCCCAGCTTAAGACAAGGAATGGTATTTACAATTCAGTAATACAGTTCAGTAAGATTTGCCATTATATGGCATATCTTATACCCTAGCATTTCCATTGTTCAATTTCCTTTGTGAAATTCAGGCAGTCATTATGTTCTCACGATAATAGTCAGAAGAAACCTCTGGGAGTGGTAGGAAAGCCTATTGGGAAAAACACTAAATCATTTTGCACATAATAATATTTTACACAAACATATTTTACATTTACATTTTACAGTAAATCAGAACCTTATTAACTATGCTAAACACTTTACTTCTCTAAAACTAAATAACATGGGACCAGCTCCGTCCTTACAGGACTTCCACATCCAGATTCCGGAATTCAGTGAACTTACTGACAACGCAGAAAATCTTAGCAACACATATCTCACACCCCTAACTTTAAATCCCAATGCTGATCTCTATAATTTGTTGATTCTGGAATTGCATGTAATGAAGCTGTGTTGAAGTGACTTCAAAAATGGTTGCTATGGGCAACTTTTCCTTAAACTGCAAACGGCACAGCGCACCCGCAAGCTCCAGGCAATCAATCACACACTAAATACTTATACCTAAAATAAAGACACAAACACCGATAGCTGGGTTTTAAAAGGGAACATTAATTTATTTATATGGGGCTAAAGATTGGGCCGAATTATTGATCAGACTACTGAAATTNAACTAACTGCTTAATTAACTAACTAGCAAGAATTAACCTAACCAGCAATGAACTAGGTGGCCCGTTAGCAGCGTGCTCTAAGGGGTCAGCAGACTACCACCATCTGTCCCGAGGCCAGTCCCCGCTCTGGCCTCCNCCTCCTGCCNGTCCTACGACAGCACTCGACCCGTCATTCTTGACCACCCCGGCACCTGGAAGGTGGTCACCTAAGAGCCCAACCGTTCTCGGACCGGCCCACCACGACACCACCTGTGGAAATCTGCATGCGCTATACCTTGTCTGCTGACCCCAAAAGCTGCTACTGCCCCACCATGTTCGGTCTGCAATGAAAGAAAGGGTTAGCGACAAGACAAACATCACACGGGAGGGAGGGTGGTAAACAGAGGCAAAATGGCTGAACTCCTTTAGCTAGACCCCTAAATTTAGACCCTTAACCCCTCCCACCCCACCCCCCAGCTGACCCTTAACATCCAATCCACATTACCCCTCACCCTCCCCGTTATCCCTCCCCCCTAACCGCTTAACCCCTTGTTTGCCTGCAGCCCTGCATGGTGCCCATGCCTGCAGTTTATTTCACTGCAGCCCTATGGGGCCTTGTGTCTTTTTCTGTGGTTTAGTGACTAGCAGGTAGAATTAAGAGTTAGCATTCTCTAGGTAATCTCTTAATGTAATGGAATTCACTGTATTATATTTGTGAGCGGGAGGGGATTTTGGAAGCAGATATTTCACACCAACTCCATAGTTACGATGCAATTGACCTCAGCCAGGTTTATTAAGCAGGAATCAACAGAACAAAAACACAAAATAAACACCTTGCCTGAGTACACTTTTATCTCATATGTAACTTATCAGTGCATATATTTGCATTTGTATGTTTCATGAGCATGCACAGTGTTATATTAATAAATAATTGTACAGTATGTCATTTTAACAAAAAATAAATTGTGGTACTAATACATTGTACTGCTTAGTTTTTTATTTTCAAAAAAAGCAACCATAATGCCTACCTGTAATTGAAATTCTTGTGTAACATGTAACAAATAACATGTAACAAATAACATTTATGACAGCAAAAACATGTCAGTAGTAATATAGGTAGTACTGCAACTGAGAACGCAAATATGCAGGCAGGATATGCAGCAGCCTATATAACTTTGCATGTTTCAAATTAGATTTTTATTTATGCTTTTAAAATAATTTCCAATAATGACATGAATATTTTTTAATTATATTGCAAAAATCTGTCTATATAGTCTTTATAAAAATGGTGAGTGGGGAGTAGGGGTTGGAGAGAGAGTGTAGAAGTTAGAGAGTGAGGCCTAAATTTACTATATATATATATATATATATATATATATATATATATATATATATATATAATATTATAATTAAAGTCTCCTTTTTATCTTTCTCCTATGTAGAACTCAGCTGTCAGCCACACAAACAGCAATATGAAACAGTCTATCACTGCGTTATGGACAGCTCCCGAAGGAGAAGGACCTGTGCGTTTCCGGTATGTAAATGAAAAATTAACACAAAAGTTTGTACTGAAATCAATGTTAAAACTAAATCTACTAAAGTAAAGTTAATATATTATTCTTTTATTTGATTATATTTACCATTTTATATGTGCATAGAGATGTTGTTGAGTCTTTGATAATAGGGGTTCAGTCCCCTATTCTGTGCACATATACAGACCTCAGTGAGTTGGGCGTATGCACACCATGGACTGAATGACATCCATTATCTATAATACCATTTTCTATATCTTAGAAGAAGTATGTTTCTTCATGCCTACAAAACTGCATTGACAAATATGCAAAAGGAGAGTTTAGTAAATGCATTATAGCCATGTACTGTACATACAAAGTTCAGCCTGTGGTCAGATTACACTAGCATAAGCACAAGACCAGGCCAGGAGCATTATATATGATAAGAGATATGTTATCAGGAGGGTTTGGTTTGTAAAGGAACGGTGCACATTTTCTTTAGAATTTGTTTAATGATTTATGTAAGCACAACCTGACACATGTTAATTTCCAAGAAATGTCTACAAAGGTCAAGAGTGGTAATGCGTATCTATTCAACAAACTAAATATGCCTTTTGGTGTAGGGTCTGCAAATATTAAATCTAGAGATCCAGGGCTACGTCTCTTGGCACCCTAGACAAGACCTAGGACTGCCCCCCAACCATCCAAGTCCCCCCACTGCTCCCTGGGTTTGGGTCTCATTGGAGAGGTGGAGCTCTATTGAGGAGCGGCAGGCGCCCTCCCAGTCTGGATAATTATCTACATGCCAGGTTATAATATAACCCAACGTATAAATGGAGAGGGTACTTTTAGACGATCACGTAAATGGCCTAATGGTAGCACTGACCCTGAATGTACCACTTATATTTGTATTTATTTAAAATGTCTAGTCTTAACGTAAGCTTAAAACTACAACTTCATTGACATTTAAAGGGAAGAACAGAATGACTTTAATACAGACATAACATAACTAACATAACATAACATAACATAACTAGCTGCACAACTGACAGATTTGAAGACGTCAAACCAACTAACCAATATTTTCTTTGCAAGTTGTTACAAGAGCATGTGACATTTTTTTCTCCAATTGTGCTCAGAGTTGCAGCCGCTGCTGCCGCTTTCCTCTCTGGAGAAACCAGGGGGTATTTAGCTGTTTAGCCATCAAAGCAGTAGGTGCTAGTGCAATGTGTCACCAGATCCTGTCTCCCTGTGCTCCTTGTGCTCCCAGCATTCTGTTACTGGTTCACCTTGATCCTGTCCTGCTCACTGAAACATCATTATCCAGTAGTCTTGCATCTCCTAATCTGAATTCCAGCCCACTCCAATGCGCTTATCACTTTCAGCCAGACTCCTGAACTGAATGGAATACTGTTATCCTGCACCTAAGAGCTCTAGCCTGGATCTACTAAGGGGCTGTTCCAGTGTGCTGCAAAAAACCAATTCTGTCCATAAACCTATGAAAAATCCGACCAGGTCATCTTCTATACAAAGGTTTTTATCCCTAGTCTTATGCTCAAACAGGGCCATGATTAATTGGTCCTGCAACGTTTGGTCTGTCCACCCAGAGCATTGGCATCTGGACTACTCTCAGCAACTCCTGCAGAACATTGGTAAACTGCAGTATGGTCTTCTCCTCTGAGTGCATTTGCTCAAAGAAACATTGCATAGGAATTCCTAGCACTGATCGGTCTCCGTAGACATCTTTAAAAAGAGTGCAGATGTCCTTTAGGGCTTCTCTTAAGTGACCCCCAACAGTGCTGTCCATCTTGTCTTAATCTCCAGGATCTGCAGAGCCAGTTCGGCCTGTTGTGGTTCAGCAATATGATAAAACTGAATGCTCCATTGCGCATCATGTTGTGACTGCCAAATTTATGGAAATATGCAAGTGTTGCCCTCAGCAAGTGCCACCATGACCACCAGGTCATCACATACAAACAATATCACCAGCCAGTTTGATCATCAGGGTAGAACCAGAGGAGAGGCCCACCGACATTCACCTTAGCTCTCCATCATTGAGGGTGGAGTGCCATGACCTATTTCCCAGAGCCAACAATTTCTGGTGACAGACCTAGAGATCAGCATTATTTAATAATAATTTTCTTTATACATAATGTAGCGTTAAAAGGGAAGGAAAATGTTAGTACAATTATGTTGCACTACAAGGAATGAATATTTTTAAAAATGCAAGAATGGAGGGAGGATGTCATGGGTTGTCATCACAGTTTATATAAATTACAATATTTATAAATGTATAGAATTTACTTGTATGCAAAAGTTCATTACATTCTGTTATACAATGTTTAAACTGTTTAACATTTCTTTTCAGAGCAACTGTTTTGAGTTCTTATGCAGTCTTCTGGGCTGGAGTGGAGAGTAGTACCATAGTGGCAGTAAGTGCACTTACCATTAGTTCTCTGTGTGATACGACTGAAAAATGTGCACCAAACAATAACCACAATATTCTTGCTTTGTTGTTACAGCTGCAGATGTCTAATATCACATGTGGAACTCAGAAATACTGTCTGACTGAGCCAGCAAACTGCAGTCCTAATGACAACAATTGTTTGTTCATGTCTTCAGCACCCTCCAGCAATGGATACGTATTTGAAATGAGCGGCCCAGCATTGGGATATGTATCCATTGGTTTCTCTGATAATCCAACTATGGTAAGCGAGGACCCTGAGTGGAGTGGAGGGCGTGATTTTTTTAAAACTGTCAGACAAACCCTATGCATTTGCTATGAATGGAATGGCGTGATGTCATGAAGCCCATTCATATTATTGATTGAGGCTGAAGTAGTGAGTTAAATCATTGCCTCAGCCAGGTTCTGAGAGATTTGCCAACTCTCCCAGAAGACCTGCACAAAGTTTAGGAGAAATTCAGAAATTCCAGACAACCATAATTTATTCAATAGTGCAGTGATATTCACATCTTTTGTAGGTAAATCTGATCTGATTTCTGAATTTCTAAACACTTAATGCAGTCTATCACTAATCTTTCTTTTATACCCACTGAGTTATAAAGGCCATTAAGAAAAGAAAACTATAGTGGCATGAGTTCAAGAAGTGTTTCTGCTAAAAGGTCTGGAAAGGATGAGGCCCAAAGGCAGTGGACAGAGTACATGCCTCTCAAGGAAGGGACCTGGTGATAGGAACCTTTCCTATGCATGTGCGCTGAAGAACATGTGCAATACATGCAACATCCTACATGTGCATACATCCTACCAAACTGTCTAAGAGGCCCAATAGGGCCTAGCTCTGACCCGAACAGAGAATACATTGCATGGAAGAATTATACTTTGTAATGTATATAAGTGATATCTCCTATCTGAAATAGGAAATCAATACTGGAAATGCATTATACATCAGCTACTGTATGTCATACTAATAAATAATAAAAAATTGAAAAACAAGCAAATAAAATTGTTCAATTAAATCACGCAGCAGGTAATTGGAGATTTGCCGAAATGGCTTTCTGTTTTATTTCAGTCTATATACTATGTAAGCTAATCACTTATCTTATTGTGCATTCCAGGGAAATGATGATGTTTATATTTGTACCAAATCGTCTGCAAATATTATAGTACAACATGGCTATACCACTGGATATACTGCTCCAACTATCACCACAGTAAGTGTTAGAGTCTGAATTTATATATTGGTATGACACTTAAGACATCCTATAATAAATAGAGAGGGCTTTTTTTTCCCTTTAGCATAGTTTTAACATTTGCAGAACTACAATAAATGGTCTTCCCATCCTCTGCACTCTACTCTGAATACTAAGTGGTATCCATTCTGGCATGCACAGAAAAGGCCAGTAAAAGTCGTAAAAGTTCTACATGTTTACCTTCCTGTTTTAGCATTATGACATTTTGATTATGAAATTCCCTTTGTATTAAAAAAAAATCTTGCCATTTTTAAAACAACTATAAATATTTATCCATCTATCCATCCATTCATTTATCCATTCATTCGTCTATCCTTCCATCCAACCCACCATCTGTAGATTCTGTATGTCCATCCATCCATCTTTTTATCTGTCCATTTATCCATCTGCTCATAACATGAGCTCTTTAATTAGCAAGGATCCTTTAAGCTCCCAAAATTGTTCAGTGTATGGACATTTCAGACAATCCATCCCTGTACCTCCAAATGCTGGCATGAGTTTCCCCATGTTACTTACTTAATTATCATATAGTACAAAGAGAGAAGGAAAAGCAGGGTTCTTTTTGTTTAGGTGCACTCTAACCTACTAATAATATTTCCCAGAGAGGCTAATAAAAATTTACTTTTAATATATTGCATTAAAAATTGTGTGAGGTCTTTGTTGTAAGCGAATTGTTAAAATATAGACAAAGATAATGTGATAACACACACTAGCCGGAGTTTCTCCGTCAGACAGTCAATCAAGCAGCTGCATGCGCCCCCTGACAAAAGCACACGTATGCTAATGTATTGAACAGACAAAACGATTGCCTTCACTTACTGTTACTGCAGGGATGAATTAACTAGACATTTATGTAGCTGTCATTATGTCTTCAACGTCTCAAAGTCTATGTGCCCTTGTCAGCAATGCTATCCCTAAAACAATTCAAACATTTTTTTTTGTCTTGTTTTTTGTTAGAACACAGCAGAAAATATAGTATCATCTTATAACAATGGGGTGGTGAAATGTTCCTTCATTATTCAGAGCAGTATCTCTACACCACAAAGATTTAGTTCCACTTCCAGCTACTATGTGTTTCTTGTCAGTGGTCCATCTCAGCCGAATGGTAAGTTAGAAAAGGTAACAAAGAAATAAAAAAAGATAATTATACTGCCCTTACAATATATTACTTTTTCTCTCATTTAGTAATTCAACTATTGTCACAAATTTATGTGATTTTATTGTTCCAATTAAGTGGGATCCATTGTATTGCTCAATTTTTGCTCCAATTAAGTGGGATTAAGTATGATATTACAAAAACATTGTCATTACTTGTTTGACATATTTTAATCTAGGCCTGTGCAACGTAACACATGTCTATGTGTCTCGTTTTGGTCACATTCTAGCTGTCATTTTTGCTCTATTTAGAAAATAATGCAAACATCTAATACCTCTTTTCCAACAAAAACTTGGGTAAATTCCAGGGGTTTTTACTCTGAAATTTTCCCAGTTCAAAAAAAAACCCTTTTCACTGAATGTCTGTAGCGCCGGCACTACTGTATGTTTTAAAGGGAAACCGCAACGACCCAGGAAAAATCCATATAATACCCCTGCATGGGTTCCGGTAAAAATCTGGGTCACTTACTTGACCCGTGTTTTTTTTTACCAGGTACGCATTTCTATGCGTGTTCATGTGCATAAACCCAGGTTTTATATGTGGGTGGAAAAGGGGTATAAGAGGCACTGTTTTAGGAAACCAATTATTGTTCCTCTGGTCTTCTGGGACAACTTCCCAAGTCTGAGCCATTAAAATATAGAGGGTACATACAACCTGTCTAGCGTGTTCCCAGTTACCAGAAATCATACCATGGCAGTGGTTAAATGTCCATAACAATCCTTATAAATGTCTCTAGAAAACCATATGCTATTTACCTAAATGAGTTGGAAGATGTCACTATAGACAAGTCAGATGCTTGCCTCATATTCTAGACTCTAGTACTGTCACCTATTGTTCTTTGAATGAATATTTTACAAAACAACATTTATTATCGTATTATCGTACACAGGTCAAATAGAAAAACACACAAAAACCTTAACTTCCCCCACTAAAGTTGACCTTTCAAGTTTTATGTCAAGTGGAGCACAGAGTGGAGGAAATACTGTAGTACAGGTCCATGGTGAGTATGCAAATTGTAATTATTGTAATTATATCGATTTTGTTACTGAAATGTTTTTGGATCTGTACGTAACATTTACTAATGTATTGTTTTAAGCTGTTATGATGATTAAATCGCTAGGTAAATTGTTTTTTATATAGTACATACAGTAAACACATATAGAAGAGTCATAGCATTTTATTCTCTATTAAATGACAATCTATTTGTCAAATAGGTGCTTTGATGCTGATTGCATGGATGACCACAGGTAGTATTGGCATGATAATAGCTCGGTATATGAAGAAAGCAGCTGGTAAACCAATCCTCGGGAAAGCTGTGTGGTTCCAGGTGCGGTATGCTGTGAAACCCCTTCACTCTCTCTTGTAATTTATGTCTCATCATGTGTAGAATATTTACTGCATGTTCCAATATTGGTGGGCAGCATCCACAACACAGTGATCTGTTATTCCAGTCAGTTCTGAGCGTTCACTCACTCTCTTACCTGCTATACAGATCCCTGCTATTCAAATCTTTTGCACAGGGATTCACTTCTTGGAATTGGAACTCTGGATTCATCTCCATTAATTTTACAACCTGTTAATGTAATGAATATTAATAGAGTGACTCTGTATTTTAGAGAGGTCCCAATTCTTGACCCAAAGGAATGCTGCAGGATTAAATATTTCTTAACTTTGCTGATAAAACTCCTGACCTTGTTTAATTCTTATTTTTATTTGTTGTATACAGATGCATTTGACTTTCATGGCTCTGACTGTGATGCTGACTATAATTGCATTCATCATTGTGTTTGTAAAGGTTGCTGGCTGGAGTGGTGTAAGTAATTTCACAGTGTTTACAATTTGATTGATTGTGCCCGGAAACCATTGACACTTTAGACAAATAATCAAAGCGAGAAAACGGTAAAGTTATAAGAAGCGCTAGACCTGCTGCCGTCTATTATCCCTACAAGGCTACCACCTTTGTGCAATTCATTATTTTCCTAATTTTGATATAGACTTTAGACAAATAAGCACAAACTAACTTGCAAAACATATTGAAAACAGTATAGTACAGTATTTTAGCATATATCACCAAATCAGCACACAATTGTTCTTCAGGCTCAACTGCAATGTCTGAACTGGGCATGAGCGAAGACATTTTATATAAAAATAAAGGGACTGAATGTTATTTTAGATTGCATTGCGTCCAGGTCCATAAGATAGATACAAGCTTGACTGCATGGGCATGCAGTGGAAAAATGTCTTGAAAAATGTGAAATACAGATCAAAGGGGGTCATTTTATACTGCCCGATTGTCATTCAAATCTTATGCACTCAGGAAAATTTAGTTTAATTCTTGAACCATTGTAGAGACTGTCATAGTGGACCAGTCATTCTGACTACAGATTGTAATATAGATCGAAGGGGGTGATTTTATACTGTGGGAGCCCAAATAGCGAGCGTTGCAATAATCATTTCTGGAGATGATTAATGCATGAATGAGAGATTTTGCAGTGAAGTAATTGCTATTGTGGAAATGTTGTTTTAAATGTATGTAACAGGATTTAGATTCTAACACACATATAAAGAACAAAAAGAACCTGACAAGTAGTACTGCAGTTTCTTTGGATGGAAAGAACAAAGCGAGCACAATAATTTTTATTTTAAGACATATATATGGAAAACCAATCTTATTGATCTAATTCATAGATATATGATTATATATAATGTTTATAATCCGAACTAGTATTTTGTAGTGAAATGTTAAATATGTTTTCATGATTTTTATGTCAAAGCAGCTTTGCTGGCAGTGTTTGCTTGCCTTAAATTTGTCTGTTTTACGGAGTGTTTGCGCAACAGAAATGCATTAATGCTATATGAAAAAGACAGCAGCATACGGGTCAGATGGAGCTTGTGTATTAAAATGTTACCCAAAGTCCTAACCCAAGCAAGCGAATCATGCATTTACTAAGGATGACGGGACCTAAATGTCATCAATCATTCATCATCAGGGATTTATTTAAAATTTTAAATTTGCTCAAAATTTTGTCAGTTGGCAATCCTTAAATTAGGGCTTTCATATATAATAAAAATCTACTCCATCAGCCTGACCTGATGCAAGATATTAGTAGGATAACCTGGAAAATATCTCTTTTGTGCTTGTTCCCCCTATGCGCATACACAGTGAAAACAAAGCTCTGGATTCCGTACATACAGTTACCTTTTTTATCTAATTGTAATTTCATCTAGTAAAACAACAAACTTAGCTAAAGCTTAGATTGAAATGGTTGAATGGTTATTTATAATTACAGTGTAATTTTCCCACAGTACACAGGTGCTCACCCAATCCTTGGATGCATAGTCATGATCCTGTCATTCTTACAACCCATCGCTGCTTTGTTCCGTCCAGAGCCAAAGAGTGAAAGGTAAAACTTTCTAAGGAAGCTGCTTTATTCCACTTCACAAATATCATCTGCTCATAGATTCTAATTAAATCAAAGCTGCATTTATTGTGACTGATCCAGAATCTTTGGAAGGTTTGTTACAAATCACAAAGTCTGAACATGATTTGTTATTTCCATTGCAGGCGATTCATTTTCAACTGGGGGCATGGTTTTAATGCACTAGTGACCAAGATACTAGCAGGTATACAGAATATATATTTGCTTCATCCAACAGCAGAATATATAAATAATTCATTTATTGTCACTATTTTTAGTCACTGACTGTATTTTCCTTCCACATTTTGTCCATCAATAGTTGCCACTATTTTCCTCGGCCTGATTCTTGTGGACACAACCTCTAGCCAATGGTTGGTCAAGGTCATGGGTGGATTTTTTGCCTGGGAGGTTCTGTTTTATATTATTCTGGAGATCAACATGCAACTACAACTAAGAGGTGAGACAATAATGTTTAATATTTATTGTGACCAGTTTATTGTACTAAAATGCATAATAAAGAAATGAATTATCTCTCTCGCTCTATCTCTCTTCATTAGTTCATTAAAAATATTGGATCACCCCAAGTTTACTTTACTTGTGCAACAAATGTATATGTTAATCCTATGCATAGGATATATAGAGTTAAATCTAAGACTTCTCCGCAGTATAATTCTTATGATAAATAACAGATATTTTATTTTTTGTTCACAGAAGTATATGACGTTGATGATTGTAAGGTAAATACGTAATATGTCTTGTGCTGCACTGAGAGGTGAACTGTGTACAGATGTTGAAGTATGTTAAATGATATAGCTTACATGTGTGCATTATTATAAGATGTTACATAAAGCTTGTTTAACTAGGTTCTTAAAGCTTGGTTAAAGTAACTCTCTTGGGTAACTTAGGTACCTGTTAATACCCATGATTACCATGACTGGATCCACAAGGATCTATTGCAGCTTTTTCTTCAACAAGGTCTTCGTGTCCATTCTACTATTTTTCTGCCTATATGTGGGATATTGCACTTGTTAGATAAAAACAACACAAGGGTTTTCAACTGAACCTGGTAAAGATAAAGGTAGCCTTTACATAAGATACTCTGTAGGTACAACTTAAGTTTTTGTGACTGCCATCTACTATACCAAAGTTCAGATTCTTGAATTAAGCTGGCCATACACTATGCAATAAACAGTTCCAATCGACCAGCTTTAGTCAAGAACCATGTTGAATTGCAGGCGAGTTAAATTTAATTAGTTGCAATCAGTATTAGAGTTGNGAGATGATGTTTCCTAGCCCAAGTCTAATAACAGTATAAACACTAACATTTATTTTACCTCCCCTGCAATTCACCATGGTTTTACCAACTCTTGACTAAAGCTGGTTGATTGGAACAATTTATTGAATAGTGTATGGCCAGCTTTACTAGGTATCTAGCCAACTTTTGCATTAGAAAATCATAGAGGTTGTGATAGCATCATCAAGATACTGCACCAAAAGGGTGTGTCCAGTTCCATAGGAGGGGTATGTCTCGACCCATATGTGTGTCTAGCACTACCAAGATATTTTTCATCATCTTCATAGAATTAGGACATCATTTCAAAATGATGTTATCATAACTTGATTCTTTTACCTTAGTCAGCATCAGGGAGATTGTCAAATACTCCGGGGAGTCAGGAAGTTTCTCAGGGAGAATTGGCAGCTATGAGTCGGAAAAAGTAACTTTTCCAGTCTGGGTGCTTTGTAAGCCTTAAATATACTAGGAAATAGTAAAAAAAATAAATAAATCTAACTATAAATAAAATAAAATAAATGAAACTTATACATGTGATTGTGTGTTTCAGGTAGCCTTTGAGAGTGTGTCCCTCGTGATCTACATTTTAGGAAATCTGGCCTTTCTGATATCTCTGTTGGTTGGTATTGGAAAGACTTAAACCTGGCATGGCTCACTGGAGAGGTTAACCCTTTCCCAATCAAAGGACTAATGTTGATTTTAGAAGGAAATGATCATATACTGTGAAATATTTACTCATTTGTTATGCATATTGCCAACAACCTCATGTCATGTGTCCAAATCCAGAGTATATTCACTGCTCAGGACGCATGTGGAATGTTTACAGTGACTGATTCATGGACGGGTCGGGTACATTTTGACTATACTTGATCATTTTAGTGTGTTTCTCTCTTATTTTCTATATGAAACATGGTTTATAGAGAGTATCATAACGTTACATGTTTTGATTTTGGTTTTTACTATGATTTTTTAGTCTTTCTCTTTTCAATGTCATCATTGTCAAGTGTAACGACTCTCCCTATACATGAAAACAACAAAAACATATCTTAGTCACTTAAAGTTTCTGTTTAAATAACAGTGCCATTATATGAACTATGTCATGCTCCTAGTAGACAATAAATAAAAATCAGAAATATAAATTATACAGAAGACTGCAGTCAGTTTATGCATGGGACACTAAGCTGAACCTTTTTTTTTGGTCTTTGAGTAAACTACCTGTGTAATATATGATGATAATGAATTTGTTTTCTGTATATACTTTAAGTTGTTCTCTTCAATTTGAAATCCAGCAATTATCTTGTTGAACTGAAATTAGACTTGTTCATCCATGTCAGCTTGCAATTGGTTTACTAATGTTTCTAATCATCTATATAACAAATTAAATATGAAAAGTTACACAGAAGGCATATGCAATTTGGTATTCCCCAATCAATTGATGGGCCAGATTCAGATCTTTATGCACTCATTATTTAGTCAAGAGTTGGCATGTTTTGAATTGCAGGGGAGGTAAAATGAATGTTAGTGTTTGCATGCAGGGAGAATACTTTATTTTTGCATTTTGCACACAGATACTGACCAGTGTTACTGTTACACTGTAATTAGACTTGTGCTAGGAAACATTGTCTTTCTCCTGTTATGCTGATTGCTAATGAAATGATGACATGTTTCTATGGGAAGGATTGGTGAATAAATGATTATTACATTTTTACACACTGGAAACAGTAGTAGTTTAGGGTGTTTCTTGTTTTCGTTTATGTATGTTAAAATATATTTTACACTGCTAGACCCCGGCCTTGAGTCCTTTGTGCGGATGTGCGGTCCATGCGACTGCTGACTATACAAATTCCTGCTTACCCCTCCCGATCCCTAGATTTAAATCTTCCTCCATCCACCTTTGGGTGGGCAGGGATGAAGGTCCTGCCCAGGGGACGGAATATCCAACGTACGGAATATCGTTCTGTGAGCTTCTTGGTCTATCTGGTGCTGGCATGCCAGTGTACTTGCAGAAGTGGGTGGTCGGTCGAAAGTCTGGATCCGGCCTAATATGTAAGTTTCACAACATAAATGTAAAGGTGGGAAAAGCTGTATCCAGTGTTATGAGAATAAGTTCTCACTTCTTCTAGACTCCTTGCTTCTCCATAGTCACACTCAAATGTATACATATAGCTATGCAGTGTTAATGTTCTATGAGCAAATGCTAGTTTTTTTCCCTGCAAAAAGATTTTTCATTCATTAGCACTCACCACAAAATAGATTTGCAGTGGTGTGCACTTGCACCTGATCATGCCCATGCTCTTAAAGATCTGTATCTCTAGAATGCGGCCAATGTGCAAGCATTGCAGTACAGTACCAGTATAACATTTGAAAGTGGAACAGCCATTTTTGTGCAAGTAGGGAAAATTGTGATAATTGTACAGTAAGGGTTGACCATACAGATTTCCGGATGCAACCATTTAGTATCAGATCCACAGATTTCTTGATCTGGTCAAACTTGAACACCCCCAAACTGTTCTGCATAGTCCAATGAGCTACTTTACAATGTAACAGCATTATGTCCCAAAGATTGAACAAATTGTACTTATGGGTATATGTTTTTGAGAAGTTCCTACTATTGCCGTTAACTTTTTTCATTTCAATGAAATACTTGTTTAAGAATTCTAGAATATTATTGTCAAAGTGATTTTATTGTTTGAATGTTGAATGATTGTTTTATTGTTTCAAATTTGAATTTTATGTGTGATGTATCTATGTGTTTATAAAAAATTGTCTAATAAATGATTTTTATTGATAAAAAAAAGTCTGATTATAATTTTTTAAAATGTATTTTGGTCCTTATGGTAGCAATATTAACCACTCTCTATCATGGAAAGATATAGAAAATCCAGTTAATGATTATACAAAATACAATTAATGAAATACAACACTTGAAAAACATCGGTATGAGATGATCACAGGTTTTGTATATAATATAAGAGAGATAAAACATAACTTTTATTTTTACTCAATTAAGCTGGCCATACACTATAAGATAAATTGTTCCAATCAAAATTTTTCAAGAGTGGCCAAAACCATGTTGAATTGCAGGGGAGGCAAATTGAATCAATTGCAATCAGTATTACAGGTAGCAGATGATGTTTTCTAGCCCAAGTCTAATAACAGTGTAACAGTAAAGCTGGTCAGTATCTGTGTGCAGCATGCAAAAATAAAGTATTCTCCCTGCATGCAAACACTGACATTCATTTTACCTCCCCTGCAATTCTACATGGTTTTGCCCACTCTTGAAAAAAACTTTTGATTGGAACAATTTATCTTATAGTGTATGGTCAGCTTAAGTCATGAGAGTGAAAAGCTGAATCTGGCCCTTAAAGTACATGTTGAA
>JABWIB010001317.1:0-13885 GCA_016617825.1 Platyplectrum ornatum | reverse complement strand
ATATATATATATATAAAATAAATAAATAAATAAATAAAAAGAGATGGAGATGTACAGGATTGGAAAATGTAAATCTGGCAAAGATTCATTGTGTATAAGCACCCTAATGAATGGTAGACAAAGGAACACAGAAGCTTAAGGAAGGAGGGCAAACTAAGATCTCAAATTACCATAAGCACAACCCCTACTTAACAACAAGCATAACATAAAATAATTTAAATTTAACGCAACAATAATATCTTAAATCTAACAATAAATAATGTCAACATTAAGTAGCTTTATAGTATAGAGTGCTTTTTTCATGAAGGTCCTCAGGAACCAACACTAAAGAAGAGGAAAATGGCTAGTCAGCAAAGGAGAAGAAGGAAACAAAGAGAAGAGGGATAGTAGGTAGGTAGGATAGATAGTAAGTAGGTTGCCTTTGTTAAGTTCAAAGGGGAAGGCAGGAAAATGAGAAACCAAAAATATCAAACAAGTGGGTTGTCACCAAATCACTAGGTCCTTAATGATCCTTAAGCCAGTTGGAGGTGTCTTGGCAAGGAAACCTATCAATTAGATGGTCAGCCTCCAACAGGGGTCTCCTGGGTCTCACTGAGTACCTGGTAGTATGGACTATACTGGAGGAACACAGGGCCTGTTAGCTTGTTACATGCAGCCATATTACTCCACACAAGGTGCATTTCTTAGGCAGCACAGAGGTCACTCAGTGCTGCTCACAAGAAGGTATATCTGTGCTGTTAGGCATAGAAAAAATTAAAAAAAATTTTTTTTATAAAAATGGGAATAAACAGCCAGTGCTCATTGAGGCGATTCTACCAGCAAAACATTCTTCCAATATGTGCATTTAATGGGTCTGTTGTGGTACACATTTATAATTTGAGCATTATTATTATTTAAACAGGCAATAACTGGCAATAAATAATCTGCTTAAAATTGATAGACATCAGGTAGACATAGAATTATGAAAAATATACAAGATGTCTGAATTCATCTACAAGCCAATAGGTTTTACAGCCAAAGTTGTAATACATCTTGAAATCTGTATATTAATCAGAAATGAAAGATGCATTCCATACACTTGACATGCTATGTACCATTATTGGTTATACCACTATCGCCTCAAATTGTCTTGTGTATAAAATACCTTCACTACAGCCTATTCTCCAAGTACCTTGGGGAAACTCCAGCCTGGCCTGGAAATGGTGCTGTTTTGGTGATATGCCTAGACGTTGCTTCTTGCTGTCTCACCCATTCTTCTATTGCACTGTTATTTTATTGTGATTGTAATTATTGTTGTTGATTCGCATTCATATTGTTGGGTATTGTGTGTGTGTGTGTGTGTGTGTGTTTGGTAGGGGTTGTTATGTTCTATTGTTTTTAAACATTTATTATTGGATCTGTGTACATATTATCATTCATTCTTTTACAAACCACAGCAATTGGATCATTAAGTCATTTACTTTTACCTTTAACAATGCATGGAAAAGAATGAATGTTCAACCTTCAGCCTTCAATACTTGGCAATACAATACTACTGTCAAGGAAGATCTGTTCCTGGGTAGATGTGTGCTAACAGCTTGTTATTTACACAGACAGACTCATGTAGCAAAGTCTCAATAAAGTTGAATTTGAATTTCAATTAATTTACTCTCTGGGAATTAATGATTATGGAATTCTAATCTCATGTAAATGAGTGAAGGGTCATCTCATCCATCCCCTTCAATTAGTTCATTCACAATTATCAAATATTCTTATATAAACAGTTTAACTATTCAGGATTTACATGTGCAGGCTGAATATACTCTATATTGTTAAATGTGTTTCATAAATATTGGTTCAGTGATTCTAATTGTAGCCAGACATTCAGTGAGAGCATGTGAAATCTGTACTTGGGCATAGTAAATACTGGGTGTCTGAGGGTGATAATTACTCATGTATGCAACTAGGGCAGTCCTGGTGTTTGCCTTAGATTATAGTCAATTGATCATGCCATGCGTCACGTAATTGTTCCTGACTTTCAAGGAATTATGTTCTTGACTTTTTTACCTACTGGAAACTGACCTCTTATCTGTATTGCACACAACTTTGATGTCATTTACTACCGATATCCATGCATATAAAACAACCAGCCTTGCCTATTGGAGATCAGAGTATTTCTATTGACGTTCTTGTGCTAGTGCGAGCCGTGCATGCTCAGCACCTTGGTTTGGTGGTATCATATTAAGTCATAGACTGTGTTTTTTGGCAAAAGGACGCTACTTGCACACCTGTGTGTGTTGATATATATATATATATATATATATATATATATATATATATATGTGTGTGCTTATATTTGTATGTTAATAAATATAGTTGTCAAAAAATGTTCTGCTCTTTAAGTTTAGACAGCAGTAAACAAAAAATACAGTTCAGTTGGGTATACCATTGCACAGGATTATGATCAGTGATGTTATCACATATTTGTAAGAATATATAAATATAAAATTATATTTATTATATTTTGCAATGGAAAAATAGGTTGATGCGCAGGTTCTTGGGCGCTTGTTTCTGCTCTTGGGTGCTTATTTCTGCTCTCTCAACTGAGAGGGATGCTGTTTCCATCGAAGCTGATGCGGTAGACTATGGGATTCCACCCTGCACACATTGCCAAACCACCTTAACCTCCGCTTTTGGTTTTGTTTAATCACTGTAAGTTGCTGATGACATCTTATTCGAATGTTGTTGGTGATGCATGGCTCTGGCTCAGACATCGCATTTAGAATACCTTGAGCTTGTGAGGTCGGTTTGTAGCAGGGTCCACATTTTGCATCCATAAAGGAGAATTGGCAGGATGAGTGTCCAGAAGAGTCAGACTTTGGAATTGACAAGGATATTCATCCTCTTCAACAGGCACAAATTTAGTAAACAGAAGGCTGTGGTGGATTGTCCAATCCTGCAGTGGTGTGAGGTTAGTAGCACGTACATTGACTTAAGTGATCTGTGCTGATCATAGTTCTGTGCGACCACTGGTCCATGCGAATCCCACACTGCAAATTTTAAATATATCCCCCCACATAACGTAACTTAGGTGGGTGGGGGGCAGGACTGGAACAGGGAACATATCCTCTACTTTAATCTAGGGTATCCACAAGATCACATCTCACATCCACTTGGCTTTCTCAATTTGCATGCTGGATCTGGTCCTTTATACCAGCCAGGAACTACAGCACTGTGGAGCAATAGTGGAAGGTTCTTTATGGGACAGATCCACAGTTGTATGTAAAAGCAAAAAAAGAAGCAAATCTGTACCAGGAAAAAACCATGTTGAATGTCAGTGGGAGTAATAAAAGTTAACATGTGATATTTTGCAGCTAAACTCTCAATTAGGCATTTGAAATTAAATTGTTTAGTTGTCTTAGCAGATCCAGGCAATATTTTTTAATATATGGCAATTTTACATAAAAAAGTGACACCTCACTTTTCAGCTTTGTTTGTCTTAACATTGCATGCACCAGAGACCCATACATCTGACAGTACCTGCTCTATGGGACCATATCACCCATATCCCTGAATGCATTCTTCAGTACAATTGCATTAAACTGAAAAGAAAGGTTATGGAGTTTACACTCGCAAGTAGTTTGGTATTAAACTTGACAGAATTGCATCAGTAAATCAAAGTATTGGCAATCTTATCTACATATGTGCTAATAAAGAGAACACCTTTAGCTTCTAATGTATAAGTAAATAGAAACACCCCTTGAAATAATAAATAAGAAACTAATGACAGAATTAGAATTTCCTTCATAAGCCAGCTCTAAAGATAAGACCTTTGCACTTTAATCCTTACTCCTTATTAACAAATATGAATTATGTAAAATCATTAGTCCTAAGTTCTCAGTGAATTCAAAGAATATTTCACAAAACATTTATCATATTCATCGCTAAACTAATCTATTGTATACCATGAATTCATCACTCTTAACAATGACTTTAGATGAATATAGAATTAATGTAGAGCAAAGTTACAACACTTGAGATTGTGTTATTATTACAAACTTGATAAACATCAGTTTGAGATGATAACAAATCGTAATCAGAACCAAAATTGGCAAATAGATTTTAAAAAACCATTATATATATGTTTAACTACAAACATTATTAAAAACAGATGAACATATTAAAATAAATGGATGTGGCAGCCGGTCAAAAACAGGAAAAATTCAGTACCAAATTATGGACCAGATCCAGACTTGCCAATTAGGGCTCTATTCAATTATGCGTGCCTTATGCACAAAATTCTGAAGGTGGCTTTATAAAAGCTGTACATTAGTAAGAGGAATATGGGGAGCATGTTGAGGGAATGTGACTTTCCAATTTGTGAGACTATAATTTTTTAATAGTGAATGCATTCACTATATACATCTTTTGAGATCCTTTCATGCTATATATTTTACAATTGCATGAGGACCTTTAAGTGGTCCATGTTCAACAAGTAACAACATATCTATTGCCCCAGAGCGAGTTATATTCATATCTTATCAATTAACAATTTAACCCTGGAGGGTTATTAATATCCTCTATAGGGATGGACGTCAGCTAGCCTCCTTAATATTAACCACTCTAAAAATATGCTCTCTGCATATGCACGGACGCATACAGAGGGCATCTGTCTTATGAGCGTTTTAATGTTTATAATTTTAAGGTGATAGAAAATATTATTAATTCTATTATTATTTTTTCTTTTTTTTATAAAACATTATTGCTGATGCAAGTCATTGCCGGTCTGGTTGTAATTTCTATATATGAGTTTTATATATTATTTTACATATGGATTTAAATTGAGATGTATAAATCATCACGGGATTATTCCATGTAGCTTTCTTCGGATGTACACTAAGGGAATGCCCAAGCAATTTTTAATGTCAAAATATTAGCACATTTAAAAGTCAAGGTGTAACAGATTTAACACTCTTCCTTTAGGATGTGACACGTACAAACCACTGCAAGATAATAGGTTATATTGTGCATGTGATAATAGGTTATATTGTGCATGTGGTCTACATACAGAACAAAAACGAATATGTTTTATAACAACTATTTAGGCACATAGCTGCAAAGCACAAGCTGATTTGTATCTTATGCTACGTGCCATACAGCACAAAGCAGCTTTGCGTACTCTTTTGGATCACATAAAGTCATCCCCACTTACACTACATATACAGCATGCACAATGAGTCACAATTTGCATGCCCCTCTGAATTAGTCTTAGTGGCTTCAGTGGTTCTGAATGAAATGACAAACTTAGAATACTTTTTATAAAATCAGAGTACCTTGGCCTTCAAAAACCTTTGACAATGCAGCTATCTTTTGTAACTTGCTGATATGCAGTCGCACACAGTTACTGTATATAGTATTATGAGTTACGAGTATAAGCCTAGTTTATTATTTATTTATTTATTTATTAACAGGTTTTTATATAGCGCCATCAGATAACGATTTACAATTTTAACACTCAATAAGACATGACTGGGTGGTAACAGACAGAATGGTTGGGGAAGAGGGCCCTGCTCGCAAGCTTACATTCTATAAGATATTGGGGATTGATACAAAGGGGTAAGTACTATTATTATACAATGGATGGACCAGCCAGGTTGTAACGTTAAAGTGCTCTGTGCTCTGTGTGATCTAGTCACACAGCAGTGTTAAGCTGGCCATACACTATAAGATAAATTGTTCCAATCGAAAGATTTTTCAAGAGTGGGCATAACCATGTTAAATTGCAGGTGAGGCAAATTGAATTAACTGCAATCAGTGTTACAAGTGAAAGATGATGTTTCCTGGCACAAGTGTAATAACAGTGTAACAGTAAAGCTGGTCAGTATCTGTGTGCAAAATGCAAAAAATAAAGTATTCTCCCTGCATACAAACATTGACATTTATTTTACCTCCGCCCTGAAATTCAACATGGTTTTACCCACTCTTGAAAAATCTTTCGATTGGTACAATTTATCTTATAGTGTATGGCCAGCTTATGTAGCAGAAGGTTGAGGAATATGGTAAGCTTGTCTGAATAGGTGATTTTTAAGGGATCGCTTAAAAGTTTGGAGAGTGAAGAATCTTAGATCTTAGAGAACGAGCTGGGATATATCTTGAGAGGAGTGAGGATATGTATGTGGGTGCAGTGTTATTGATGGCTTTGTAGGTTAGCAACAAGATTTTGTATTCAATTCTGTAGAGTACAGGCAATTAGTGTAGAGTCTGGCAAAGTGGACCAGAGCGTTTAGCAAAGAAGATCAGTCTGGCTGCTGCATGTAATATAGACTGTAGGGGGTGATTTTATACTGTGGGAGGCTAATTAGAGCGTTGCAATAATCGATTCGGGAGATGATTAATGCATGAATGAGAGTTTTTGCAGTGTCTTGTGTGAGGTAGTTACATACTTTGGAAATGTTTTTTAAATGTATATAACAGGATCTAGAAACAGATTGTATGTGTGGAGTAAAAGACAGTTCAGAATCGAGAGGAACACCTAGACAGCGAGCTTTGTTAACAGGAGCTATCTCAGCATTGTCAACAGAAATTGAGAGGCCCGGTGGACAGATTTTATTGGTAGGTGGAAAGATAGTTCTGTTTTTGAAAGATTAAGTTTGAGATGGCGGGAGGACATCCTTAATGAAATGGTGAGAGCTGTTGGTGAGAGCTCGGGAGTGGATCGGTATATTTGTGTATCATCTGCAAAGAGATGATATCAAATGACTTTATTAGCTATTCAAGGCAAGTGGTATAGATAGAGAAGAGCAAAGAACCTAAAACTGAGCCTTGTGGTACTCCAACAGACAGGGGAATNGCAGGGGAGGTGGATCCAGAGAAGCGAAGACTGAAAGAGCGATTAGATAGTTTTTCAGCACATTTTTTTGTGATTGTCTTAGTCATTGTCATGGATGTTGCAGGGATGTGAGCACACTTCTGGGTCTGCGTTATCAGTCCACATAGCCGAATCTGGCTTGCAGCCTTCTTAGGTCTCCTGTTGTGTGGCAGCGTCCCCAGATACACATCAGAGCTAAGGTGGAGCATGATACTGGCATGCAGCATGCCACTCATTCACCACACTGAGCCCACAGAGCTGACACAGGCATGATAGTGTGCTTTATGGGTAACACCATGGCACAAGAGCTTTATGCCTTACATGCCTTATATTAACCCAGCACATGCGGGAAAGAGGATGACAACAAAGATAAATAGGGGAGGATCGATAGGAGCAGTGACATTGAGTCCAAAGACAATGCAGTCCTATGAAGGGCAATGATCCATCAGTGACATGAGCCTTTAATAGGGGTGACAGACAGACATACTGGGGGGGCTTATACTCGAGTCAATAAGTTATCCCAGTTTTTTTTAGGTGAAATTAGGTGCCTCGACTTATGTTCAGGTTGACTTATACTTGAGTATATACGGTACTTGAATATATACGGTTTTATTTGTTGGGTTACTGTTATGTATTTTTGTATACAAAATTGCTTTATTAATATTTTCCTTACAGTCAGGCTTAATCCCTCTTTTGTGGTGTCTCTCTGCTGTAGATTTCACATCTACTAGCCTCAGTACCAATAATAATAATAAAACATAATCCTCCATATTATATGAATGTTTTAACGTAACATACATGTGTGACTGTAATTAGTGGTTCTGTGCTGCCATCTGGTGGTTGGTGTCCATAAGAAGCGTCTGGTGTTCAAGAAGATGGCCAGTAGATGTGAAATACTGGAAGTAGAAATTTTGTCTATTTAATTGAATCTGTATGCCTGGAATCCAGATTCTTGAGTGCTTCTTACTCCTCCCTAATATATATATATGGATACCAGTGGGTCGGCTTTTTACCCGAGCCAATAAGTTTTTATCCTGTTTTTCTCCTCTAGATGCATCTTATAGTCAGGTGCGTCTTATGGAGCGAAAAATACGGTACGTCATGTACGGGCTGTCCCACGGGCATGTCAGATGCCATCCCCATATGGAGGGCCCCTCCAGCTTTTCCTCAGTATCCATGCTGGGGTCAGTTAACTCTGTCAGTTAAATTGCAAAACTCGGCTATCTCCTCCTTAAACACAAGTTCAGCCGCTTCCATGATGATAACACTATTAGCTTTCTCACTCTCCTCTCCTCTTCAGATGTAACCCGCTTCACTTTGGTGCGCTTTTTGCAAAACTTTTATAGTCATGACCTCAGACATGGCCAGCCTTTGACAGCAGAGTAGCCCCGTGGACCACACGTGACGTGTGATGCCGGTGTATCACACATACATACATATATAACAAACAAACCACCAAAAAATGCATGTAATAAAAGGGATTTCAGTGGCGCTAAACACAGCAAAAAGTACAGAAGTATGTCATGCTTATGTGCCAAGTGACCCCACAAACATAAATAGTAATAAAAGCAATTGGACGGGTCATACATGTAATAAAATAATAGTATAATGGGAAAAATACTATGTTATTAATAAAACTATTGAAAAAATAAATGGACTTACCCCTTGGGAACCAATTGTTTCTGTTCTATTAGATCTGATTCAGAGTCTGCAACCGCAGTATTTGTGCTATTCAGAGCTGCATGTTTCTTGTAAAACATGACACGTGATGTGTCTGTCTCCCCTGCAATATGAAATGCGTGTGCGGAGGCTCTGGCTTCTATAGCTGGAACCTCTGCGCTGTGTGAGCACTCGTTACACATAAAAGCCAGCATAAGTAGTATGGTGGTGTTTATGAATGAAAGGCAGTAGCACATATGCTACTGCCGTTCATTCATAAAAAAAAACGGCATACTACTCACTACAGAAGCCGGAGCCTCTGTGCTCGCATTTCGTACTGCAGAGGAGACGGACACATCACGTTTGTTTCCTCTGCGTGCTATTCAGAGCTGCATGGTTCTACAAGAAACATGCAGCTCTGAATAGTACGGATACGGAGGTCGCAGGATGCACCCACCTAAAACTCTAAATCAGGTCCAATAGAACAGAAGCAATTGGTGCCCAAGGGGTAAGTCCATCATTTTTTTTAATTGTTTTATTAATAGCATCATATTCTTCCCTTTATATTATTATTATTTTATTACATGCAAGAATGTTCTGCACCCCTGTAATTGCTTTTATTACATCTTTGTGGGGTCACTTTGCACATAAGCATGATGCTGTTTTGGTCCCATGACATATTTAATAATCTGTACCCTTTGCTGTGTTTAGCGCTACTGAGACCCCTTTTACTGCATCCTTTTTTTGGTGGTGTGTGGTTTGTTTGTTTGTATTTTTGGGGGGGAATTCACAATACACAAGTTGAATAAATCCCCCTACTAATTACTAATGCATTACACTCATGTNATTCATATTGCTTTAAATATGCAATCTACACATGGGTTTGCTTCTAGATGCTTTCGCTGACCATGGCCTAAATCTACTAAGCAGATGTTGACCATAGCATCCAATCAGATTCAAGCTCTGTTTCATTTTACATACTGGAGAACGTGAGCTTGAATCTGATTGGTTGCTATGGAAAACATATCCATTTTTTATTTTTTTTTTATTTTATTTTTTATTTTTAATTTTCTTTTATTTAGGCCCATGCCTGTTTTTGTTTTTCTCCTGAGCCTTGGAATCTTAAACTGTGAAGGGTAACACTGAATTATTTGGTTTTGCTGACATAACCATCTTTACAGGGGTGCAGAACATTTTTACATGTAATACAATAATAATAGTATAATGGGAAGAGTATGATGCCATTAATAAAACAATGAAACATATAAATGGACTTACCCCTTGGGCACCAATTCTACTATCACAAGGTAACGTTCACTCTGCAAGCTCTTCCACATTCAACTACTGTGGTACCAAACCCTAAGCACTGCTTATATAGGAGAGCTGTGATTGGCTGACTACGCCATGTGCTTCTTGGTATGGCTTATTGCCATCTTAGCATGTCTGATACCCATTTCACTGTATGTTATAACCACCTCAGCGTGTCTTATACCCATTTCACTATATGTTATATCCACCTCAGCATGTCTGATAAGCATTTCACTATATGTTATAACCATCTCAGCATGTCATAAACCAATTTCACTATATGTTATAGCCATCTCAGCATGCCTTATGCCCATTTCTCTATATGTTATAGCCATATTGGTGGGTCTAATAGCCATCTCAGCAGGTCTTATAGCCATTTCACTGTGTGTTATACTGTAGCCATCTTGCTATGTGTTTTAGCCATCTTACTCTCAGTATGTGTTATAGCCATCTCACTATGTGTTATAGCCTTCTGCTGGCCCTTGGCTCTGGCTCTTTTGGCTCTGGCTCTATTTGCTTTGTCGCCCTTGGCTCTGGCTCTGGTGCCCTTGTGTTATATCCATCTTGGTGTGGTTTTAGCCATCTTGTGCTTCCACTAACTGATCCCCCTGTCAGCAAGGAATCTGCTCATGCACATTTGAATCCAGGCCACTATCTCCCACTTACAGAGGTTTATTTCAGATTGGGACACATGACTGAATCCAGCTGCATTGATAGTGGAGGTCCAATGCCAGCCATTTCCGTCACTCATGTGAATTTTCACCAGATTATTTCTGCACTGTGCACATGTAAAATGGGAATGGTACGGAAGTCTGCATATAACATACGTGCTAAAGCCAGTCCGTACTGTACTATTTGCATTTCTCCCGCTTCACATTGAGAGGAAGCACTTCTTGGACTAATTATACTAAGCAGGGAGATTGAAAAGAGGGGATGTTGCCAATAGCAATCAAACAGCTTAAATCTGATGGGCAACATTCCCACTTTTCAATCTCTCTGCAAATGTAGGCCCTGCTCTCTAAAACATCCAGCCTCGCAATTGGATTTTTATCCAGGGCTGGATCCAGGGGCAGAACTCCCGGAGGCAGCAGAGACATTTGCCCCTGGGCGCCTAGCCCGAAGAGGGTTCCCAGCCGGCCCACGAACCCCAAAAACCGATCCGGCTGGAATATCTCATGTTGACTACTTTGGGGCAGCTGTTCATGCCCCCCAAAGGGCATCTCTGCTTTGTTTTTGAGTTATAGCGTGAAAAAGGATGGGAGCTGTATCTCCCAAAGCAGAGTGCCGTACAAGATGAGAAGGGATAGGGGTGATATGATAGCAGCTTTCAAATATATCAAGGGACGTCACCAGGTGGAGGAGGGGGGCATTTTTCACAGAAAAATGTGTAGTAGAACGCGAGGGCATCCGTATAAAATGGAGGGTGGTAGGTTCAGGGGAAATGTTCGTAAGAATTACTTCACTGAAAGGATAGTTGATGAGTGGAATAGCCTCCCATCAGAAGTGGTGGAGGCTAATACTACAGAACAGTTTAAGCATGCTTGGGATAAGGGTATTGTCAAACAAAATATAGAATAAATTTGGGTTGGTATAGTTTTAAATACACAACTGGGCAGACTGGATGGGCCATGTGGCTCTTATCTGCCGTCACTTTCTATGTTTCTATGTTTCTAAGATAAACATGTCGCTCAGGGTCACACACTAATAATAAATAATAAAACATTGATAATCACCAATTTTAAAGGACATCTATAATTTAATTTAGCATGAAGACTTAAATACATATAAAAAAAATGTAATTTCCTGTTATGTGCTGATAAGTACTTTACATTTTACAGAACTGACAGGTGAACTGTTGATTAAACTGTCTCTGCTGGCTCTGTCTTTGTCGGGTCTATTGGCTCTGGCTCTTCCGATTCTGGCTCCGCCAGTTCTGTTGACTATGGCACTGTTGGATCTGTTGGCTGTCTGCTCTATTGGCTCTGTCTGCTCTGTCAAATCTATTTGCTCTGGTAGCTCTGGCGGTTGCATCTGCATCTGTCGGCTCTGTTGGATCTATTTGCTCTGGCGGCTCTGGCAGTTGCATCTGGCTTTGTCTCTATTGGCTTTCTCGGCTCTGGTGGCTCTGGCTATTGACTTTATTTGATCTGGCTCTTCTGCGATGTTGACACTGGCAGCTCTATTGACTCTATTGGCTCTGTCTCTGTTGATTATGTCGGCTCTCTGGCAGCTCTGATGGCTCTGGCGTCTACTCTGTAGTGGTTGGTGAAAACTTCTGTCGGCTCTGGCTCTGCTGGCCCTGGATCTTGCTCTGTGTCTCTATCTGTCAGCTCTGGCTCTACTGGCTATGGCTCTGGCTCTGCTAGCCCTTGGCTTTGGCTCAATTTGCTCTGCTGGCCTTGGCTCTGGCCCTGTCGGCTCTGGCTTTGCTGGCCCTAGGCTCTGGCTATATTGGCTCTGTCGCCCTTGGCTCTGGCTCTATTGGTTTTGGCTCTGTCGCCCTTGGCTATGGCTCTCTCAGCTCTCTGGCACCTCTGTTGGCTCTGGTGTCTACTCTTTAGTGTTTTTTTCGGCTCTGTCGCTCTTGGATCTGGCTCTGTCAGTTCCAGCTCTGTCACCCTTGGCTTTGGCTCTCTCTGTAGGCTCTGCTGGCCTCTGGCTCTATTAGCTCTGTCGACTTTGTTGCCCTTGGCTCTGGCTCTATTGGCTATGGTTCTGCTGGCCCTTGGCTTTTATTGGCTCTGTCGGCTTTGATTCCCTTGGCTCTGGCTCTATTTGCTCTATTGCCATTTGTTCTGGCTCTACTTGCTCTCGCACCCTCGGTTCTGTCGCCCTTGGCTTTGGCTCTATTGGCTCTGTTGCTGTTGGCTTTGGCTCTATTGGCTCTGTCGCCCTTGGCTTTGGCTCTATTGGCTTTGTCGCCCTTGGCTTTGGCTCTATTGGCTCTGTCGCCCTTGGCTCTGGCTCCATTGGCTCTGCTGGCCTTGGCTCTGTCGCCCTTGGCTATGACTCTCTGGCACCTCTGGTGGTTCTGGTGTCTAATCTTTAGGGGTTGGTGAAAACTTTTTTTTGGCTCTGTCGCTCTTGAATCTGGCTCTGTGAACTCTGGCTCTATTAGTTCTGGAGTCCTTGGTACTGTTGCCCTTGGCTTTGGCTCTATTGACCCTGGCGCAATTGGGTTTGACTCTATTGGATCTGTCGGCTCTGTCACCCTTGGCTCTGGCTCTGTCTCTCTCTCTCTCTGTCGGCTCTGGCTCTGCTGGCCTTGGCTCTGACCGCTCTTGCTCTAACGCCTTTGACTCTGGCTCTATTGGCTCTGACTCTGTCGGATATGGCTCTGTCGCCCTTAGCTCTGGCTCTATCAGCTCTGGCATTGTTGCCCTTGGCTATGGCTCTATTGGCTCAGAATCTTTTGGCTCTGCAGGCCTTGGCTTTGTCACCCTTGGTTATGATACTCTCGACTCTCTGGCACCTCTGGTGGTTCTGGTGTCTAATCTTTAGGGGTTGGTGAAAATGTCTTCGGATCTGTCGCCCTTGAATCTGGCTCTGAGAACTCTGGCTCTGTTGCCCTTGGCACTGGCACTAATGGCTCTGGCTCTGCTGGCCTTGGCACTAGCTCTGTCGCCCTTGGCACTGGCTCTTGGCTCTATTGGCTCTGGCGCCTTTGGTACTGTTGCCCTTGGCTTCGGCTCTATTGGCTCTGGCGCCATTGGGTTTGACTCTATTGGATCTGTTGGCTCTGTCACCCTTGGCTCTGGCTCTATTGGCTCTGGCTTTGTTGCCCTTAGCTATGGCTCTATTGGCTCTGGCCTTGTTGCCCTTGGCTATGGCTCTATTAGCTCAGAATCTGTTGGCTCTGGCTCTGCTGGCCTTGGCTCTGACGGCTCTTGCTCTATCGCCCTTGACTCTGGTTCTAATGGCTCTGACTCTGTCAGATATGACTCTGTCTCTCTCTGTTGTCTCTGACGGCTGTGGCTCTATTGGCTCTGCTGGCTTGGCTCTGGCTCTGCTTCTCTCTCTGTTGGCTCTGCTGGCCTTGGCTATGCCTCTGACGGCTCTTGCTCTGTCGCC
>JABWIB010001316.1:36342-48759 GCA_016617825.1 Platyplectrum ornatum | reverse complement strand
GAGGTTAGATTTTTATTTCACCAGGTACATAGTCAAAAGTATATGCTGCATACAGAATGGGTAAATCAAGCATCACATAAAATCAAACTATTTAGATTAGGAGACAATATAGCTGTGGAACGATTTGGGTTTGTTTTTTTTTTTTAACATTCAAATGGAGGTTATATAAAGACATTTAAAATGACAACACTTTGTACTCCAAGCTTAAAAAAATAACAATACAAATATTTAAAAGTTGATAAAATACCACACACAGTAACAACTTACCTCAGGAAGCAGATGCTGGAAACTCATTGTAATGTTCCCATTGACATCAGGAAGGCCTGAACAGTCTCCATGCTGGGAAACCACAAGGATATATGCTTCAAGATGAATATTGGAGCAACCCACCCTCCTTAATAAACCCATAATATGGAGGGTGAAATCTTAAAATAAAAAATGCTTCTTGATTCCATGTGCAGCGGAGAAAAGTGAATAGAGCCTTCTCAATGGTAAGACAAATTACCATCAAGAACCAATAACTGGGATGTGGCTCCAAAGTTAAAAAAAATAAATAAAAAAAGGAAATCTTCACTTACCATGAGCTGCTCTTCTTTCTCCCCCGTCTCCTTAATGATTATCTCGATCTCTTGGTTCAATCCTTCAACGCTGTTTCGGAATCGAGACCCGGAGGATTTTGTGATGGGTATAGTCATGGGTGTAAGAACATTTTTGGACATAGAGGTCTGTGCAAAATAAATGAGACATATTTAAGATTAAGCAAGTTGAGCATATAAATTTCTGCAACTCCTAAGTCTTTAACAANAACTGCAACTAGAACGTGAAACCGATTAAAAAAACAGCATGTNATAGTAATGCATTTTCAGGCACTAAATTTTGGGAATGGTTCATTTGGTGAGTACTGCCAAACTAGACGAAGAAAATTATANGCCAAAATCAATGGCAAACAATCAATGTTTGGTACCATGTTAAACTGTCNATCCACTACAATTCTCGTTCTAATAATCCAATTATCGTTTGTGTTCAGCACCACAAGCTAGAATGAGATTTCGAAAGATCATCATACCTAAACTTGTCAGACAACTATTTTATCATTCTGAATTTTTGATTATCGATTGAGGGGTATGATATTGTGTATTGTGAGGGCATNTTAGATATTTTTAATGATTTTTGGGTATTTCCTTTATGTTGTCACCAACTTTTTTTCCCCCATGGAATGATAAACGCTTAGTGTATGGTAATGATATTAACACGTTTGTAAAGGGTAAAAATCATTCACAATATCATTCAAGACCACGCCGAAATGTGAACCATTCTAGTGGATGGCCAGACCACATCATATACTATTTGGGGGGGTTCCACTAACATACAGTGCTTTGAATTTTGCAGTCAATAAATTTGCAGAGCAAGTGCCGCCTGTCAAAACAGAAGATGAGAGATGTAGATATGCAGAAGTGGCTAGAGCTTGGGCAGAGTAGGGGCATAGCTTATTTTGTTCAGGTTTTACGCTTTGTTGGGAGCCTNTCTTTGAGATATTGCTTCTGTGACATTTTGATCAACATATTTTACAGAAGAAGGGAACTGTTTCCCAATGTCTACTTGAGCATAATAAACAAATATAAAATTATCTAAACAAGGAAATCTAAGTGGCACTACAGCTATACTCATAAGAGCCATCACTGACTGATCTATTTTGCATTTTTATCTTCAGCTGTACTTTTATTTTTCTTCTTTTTAAAGTTAAATATACACAAATGAACACTTCAAGTAAGTGTGCACGCAGTCAGTCAAGTAATGTTTATACAGTTTTTATGTTATAACGCAAACATAATATGGTATAGTTTAGTAGAAATGGAAACAAAAACGAATCCTTCCTGGATGCTCAAAACAACCTCCCTCATTAACCAAATCTCATGGGTGTCTCTCCAAAAGTTGCTTTATTTTTCTGTAACTCCCCTATATTAATGCATATTATAATATAAGAAATAACTCAAGTGACAAGAGCCAGTATGTTTAAAAATAACAAAAATACAGGAACCTTACATTCACAGCACAGACAACCTTTTCATAGCCTCTCCTCTTGATGTATTCAAATTCATAGAACTAAATAACTTTACAAAGATCAAATAAAAAAGTTTGGAGTGGGTGAAATGCAGCTAGGAGGAAAGTATCAGTGTGGCAGACTGAGCTTATGTGAGTGGCAGCTGGTAGCCTGCATTTGGGGCTTATGTATATGGTAAATCTGTGGCACTCAGCAGGGGGTATATGCTTTCAGAATACAAAGAATAAGGGCAGCATCTCTTGAGGCCCAGTACTTCTGTTTAGGGAAAGACAGACGCCTTTTGGTTGTTAAAACAATTTGCATATTGTGAAACATACAAAGACAGTCTGCATAAACTGTGAAACAGGAGTTTTGGTAGAAGAGTAGAATAGTAACTAGTTATCTGCATAGATTAATATGCAGCACTACCCATGTGCTGCTTCTTTAGCTAGCTAGACATTTCAATCATTTACAGAACACTGAAGTACTGTGCTCTATCACATCAAATGCTTTCTAAATAAAGAATTTTTTTTTTTATACTTTCTGTTTTATACCATTAAGAAGCGGTACCAGGCAGGTTTGTTAAGTAAAGATTTTTTTTTTATTAAGTAAGCAAAATGGGCGTAGAGGCGCTTTGTCAGCACAGCCCTTTGCTGACTCTACAGAACGTCCTGGATGTAGAAGGCAGTTGTGGGCAGGGATCTAATGACTGTGGTGCAGAAGGTGTTAACGTGGTGTATTGGTATACCAGCTATTATTTAGAAAACACAAATATTGATACATTTACACTTTACTGTTTTACACATGTAGAACAAGCCTGGCTCTCTTGCAAGTGATATGGATTAAGTAATNCTAAAGCTGGGTACACACTATACAATATATTGCACAATAATACAAGAAACAAAATATTCATCGACCCTGAGTTAGTCGCTCATCAGATGGTAATATGCAGTAAACAATATTGAGCAGTTGTGGTAGTGTTTATGAACAGATGTATAGAGCATCCAGGCTCAAATACCAGATCAAGAAATGGCTAGAGTACCAAATGTGTTTTCAAGTAAAACCTTAAATCCTTAAATCTTCAATCCATGACTATACTAGCTGCAAACGTCTGGTTTTTAATGAAGTATCTACCTAGGTGTATAGAGGCTTATTTCCAGCAGCCATCACTCTCTCTAGATATCTAACATTGTGTTTGCTTAAGACTAATGGATGCTAAGAAAATCCTTGTGCAATGATGTTACCACAGCTAAAACGGGTTTGCTCATTAGAGAAGCTATAAAACCGGCCTTCCTTCGAGTTGAGAATCTGGAGCATCACATTTGTGGGTTCTATTAAACTCTCAAAATGCCCAGAATAAAATATTCATGTGCGTGTAGAACTCTCATGTGAAACTCATGAGTTTATTCTTCTTCTTAGAAATGAACACTATTTGATGTGAAATAATTGTCAAGACACTGGACATTTCCTACAATGGTGTGTACTGCTCCCTTCAGAGAACAGAATAAAGAGGCTCTAACCAGTAGAGTAGAAAGAGACGTGGTGGGCCCCGATGCACAACTGTCCAAGTACATTAGAATCCCTTATGTGAGAAATAGATCCATCACAGGACCTCAATTGGCAGCATCATTAAATGGTACCCACAAAACTCCAGTGTCAAACATCTACAGTGAAGAGGCAACTTTGGGATGTTTGCCTTCTAGACAGTAGCAAATAAAGTTATATTCTAGAGTCAAGACCAATGTGTTTGGATGACACAAAGTAACATTTGTGAGACACAGATCAAGTGAAAACATGCGGGAAGACCTTCTGAAGCCATCTGTAAAGCATGGTGGAAGTAATGCGATTGTCTGAGTAAGAAGATTTTGAATAAGGAAGGCTATCACTCCATTTTGCAACTTCATAAACCAGAACAATGACCCAAAAGCACCTCTCCAATTATGCAAGAACTATTTAGGGAAGCAGCAGACAGCTGGTATTCTGTCTGTAATGCAACAGTCACCAGAACTCTATTCCATTAACCTGTTGNGGGAGCAGCTTGACTGTATGGTACACAAGTCAATCTAATCCAAGTAGTTGGAGGCATGTGAGAAATTTCTTATGATTACCTCAACAAATAAACAGCTACAATTCTAAAGGTTTGCAACGCAGTAATTGCTGCAAATNGAGCATTCTTTGGTGAAAGCAAATTTATTATTTCAAATTAAAACAATTATTTCTAACCTTGCCATGTCTACATGTTCTTTTCATGTTGCAAATCATTTGACAAATAGTCTGGGTGATCCTATACTTATGAACGTGTGTAATAAATATATATATTTTACACACACACACACACACACACTGTAACATTACTGATGTGAACTAACACTTATCAGTATAGGTACAACAGATTGAAACAAATACTCAGCAATTCTAAAGTAAGAAAAAAAACATGAAACCAAAAATCCTTAAAAGAAACATTTTCATAAACTATACAAATAGCCAATAAAGTGCTGTAATGCTCACAAAGATGGTTCTAATCCAAGCGGTAGATGTGGAAACTCTAGCTTGTTTCCATGGTATCACCTCTTGCAAAGCTCACGGGCCAATGTCATTCTTTACCTGGTTAATTGCTGTGTGGTTGCCATGNAACGGAGACTGTCTTTCCTTTTCCCGGTGGTGTCTGCTGCTGTGCTTACTTCTCTGAAGCTGCTGACGTAACTTTGCAATCTAAAAGAGATGGTGATAAACATTTCATTTTAATGTGGCATTAGCAAAGTGTNTTTACTGTTACCCAAGAATAAAAGAATTGCAGATTTACAATAAAATCTGACCNAGCAGAATAATGCATAGCAAGCAGTACAGCGGCCCTGGTATTAGCAACACAGTGAAGGAAGGGTATGTCATTGCTTACACACATTTATGGAATAAAGTGAAATTAAACCACTTTCTCCATTTATAACACTATACAAGTTTCCCATAACCATATACAACTGCTGTTTGCATTCTATTTTCTCTCTCAGCTCTAACAAACAGAGCAGTCAGTGCTGTACAGACCTGTAAGTGTTGTACATTGAGTCAAATCCAAAGTATTACTTAACAGGGAATCTTCATTTCAATTATTTTATTATTTATATTATAAAGAGGCTCTTTAATTGAAACCATACAAAAACTAAAAAAACAAAATGTAAATATTAAATATCAACCATACCAAAAGCCATAATTCAAGAGCAGGCAGTGCATACTGTCTAATGTCATGAAGAATAGGCGANCACACAAGAACTGATACACAACAGCAGATCGCCTGTCCATTATTCAGCAAATAGCAGCTGTCTAACCTCTTTCAGCTGTTCATTGCTGCCCCAGGATGCGGAGCGCTTGTGAGAGCTTTTCTTCTTTTCAGCATACTCCTCAGCCCAGGCATTATCAGTCTGCATTAGAGAAACAGGGAGGGGGGAATAGTACATATTTAGAATACAATATAAAGAGGTAGTGCTGTATTGTCTAACTGGCATGTAAAGCAACGCAATTTCGATGAAGCTCACTTGCTCTCTAAAAACAGAGCAAAATCTCTGTTAACTTGATGACAATGCGATACTGGGTACGAGAGGAGGGATAACATATGCCTACCTTCACAGAAAATAAAACTCTAGTGTGTGTGACTATGTATTCAACACATTTACTATACTTGGCTACTGTATCTATTGTCCATTAAGGGGCCGATTCAGTCCCGTAATAGACGGGAAAAAGCGCACTATGCGCGGGATTGAATCGGCCTGTAAAAGTCTAGGGGCTAAATTTCCTAAGTCGTGACATTGAAATGTGGGGATGCTGCCCATAGCAATCAATCTGATTCCGCCTCACATTTTCCAGTATATGAAATGAAGAGCTTGAATCGGATTGGTTGTTATTGGCAACATCCCCACTGTTCAATCTCCCTGCTTAGTAAATTTAGGCCTACATGTCATCTATATACACAGTTTATCTTTACTAGTTACAAGCTTATCATAATGACAACAAAATCAAATGCAAGGCTTAAGTACTGTATTAAACACAGTAGATGTGGTGATGCTCTAATTCATGTTGTTAATATCTGTACGACACTATATCCACTTTCCTTAAATATCCTGAGAACTCACTTCAGATTTAGTTATCACCCAGCTACAGTATAAACAGATATAAATTGTTAAAGGTAATACTGCTCCTTACATGGGACTCGATCCGGACTTGAAAATACCAGTGCAAAGTTACCTCTGGGCAAAACCATGTTGAATTGCAGGGGAGGTAGCGTTTGCATGCAGGGAGAATAGTTTTGCATACAGGTCAGCTGACCAGCACTCTCAACTCTGATAGAATACTGATAGAATTTACCTCCACTGCAATTCAACATGGTTTTACCCAGATGTAACTTTGTGCTAGTACTTTAAAAGCCTTAATCAGGTCCTTGGTCTACACATCAGTCAGCCTCAAGTTGATTACATGTGTTTACTGCCAACTTACCTGAACCTGTAGTTTGGGCCAGAGGCCTCACATACCAGACAAGGCTTTGGTGTTGCTAATGCCACTGTTATATAGGATACTTTTAAAAAGATCATTTAAAGNCTATGAAGGATGAGTTTCTGTATAATGCTTAACTGCCTTACTCATCTAAACAATTAAATAATTAAAGACCACACTGCCATAGCATTCTCTCTCTGCCTTCAGAGGTGCANGATAAAATCAGCAATGTCATTTCATAAAGTGGCTATTCAGAACAAAAGTCACGCTTTACTGAATCTGCCCCATAAAGTTGGTTTTATTCTAAAAGAAAAGCTTTGCAGCTTTGAACACAATCCCTCNCTGGAATCTCTTACTTTATTTTCTGCTCATTTAAAAAGTAAGCAGACTTGAACAGAAACTGCTTGTTAAATACCAATCACCAGTTTGCCAAGACAACTAGTAATTGGAACCTGACGTGCGGATTGATGTTAAGGTAAAACACTGACCTACCTCTTCCTGCTCACCCACTGAAACTACAGAGACAATACNGAACCTGTAGTTTCAGGAGTCAAGGAATCAGTGACCATGGGGGGCCTTCCCTGTAAATAAACTGCAAGGGTGGTTCGGACAATAAGGATGAGAAGACATCTGTGGGTAAGTAAACTGTATATTTGTAAATAAAGGTTTATATAAGTGTGTATTTATATAGGTTATACAAAAATTGTGGAACCCCAATGCACTCATACTTCAAGNGAAAACATAAAATACTGAACACATTTAATCTAGATGAGTGGGATTTGAACACAGCAATTGACGTACAAATAAACTATACAAATTACCTGCGTAGACTTATCTCTCATGCATGGAGCAGTCTGTCCGTGTTCGCGAGGCCACTGTCCAGCAAGATACGGGACAGCCAGAGTATCTAGGGAAGAAGCGCTCCATATTAAACCAGGTGGATTGGGTGATAATGATGGTGGTGGCTTATCACCAGATTATGAAAAATACAACTACTGGATGCTTCCATTTTCAANCCTACCATTAAGACTCTCTGCCTAACCCCAAGAATCACACTATTCNAAACACTGCTAAAACATTTCCAGAATGCACACAACTCAAAAAAGTCTCTTCATAAACTCTAATACAGGCACTTATCTCAACCATACAGCAGCTGTATGATTGGATTGCTGTTTCATGCCACTATTCATAAGTTATTACATAACATTACTTAACACCTCAATCATAGAGACCACTGATAGATTATCTTGCAAACCGGCAGACCCATTNAAAGAGTTGTAATGGGTAAATGAAAAGAAAATATCCACTTTATGTTATGTATTTTATGAACAAGCACATGGACACACTCATACAGTATTTTTTATTAAGTAAAAACAAACATTGATAGCTTGCACACATGGGGACAATAAAGTATTTTGCCACTGCATTAACAGTGGTATATGTATATAAATATATATATATATATATATATATATATATATAGCTTCCCTACACATGTCATGCTGACTTCTAAAGCAGGGACTTATGTTGACATGACAGTCTGTCCATCAGAACCACATTACATTTATCAAATGCATATACAAGGCGAGAGGGGGTGTTGGGTGGAGTAAGGTTAATGGTTTTAAGTATCAATTTTAAATCACAATGGCTACTTCCTCATCTTTGCAGCTCACGGATGGGGGTGGCCGGCTTTGGACCAGCACCATCTCCTCATGGCTACCCTGCCTGGATAGCCAAGAGCTCACTGCACACATACAAAGGTATCATTTCAATTTTGGACCACGAGGGCCAAAGAGCAGAATCCCCCCCATTGACTTTGATGAGGGCTGGCTCTGAACTGGGACCAACAAAATATTGTTACGCTAAATTAAGTTCTCCGACACAGATAAAGTCACCACTGACTCCACTGGATTTAAGCTGTTTTGTGGAATATTACCCCATGAAATAGTGAACAAGCAAATGCTGNCTTTAAGAGGGATGAGTAAACTATGAGTAAAGACAGTATAGACCGGTCATTTGAATTGTCTTATAGTAAGGAATAGTCATACACCCAGCCAGTCTCACTGGTATGTTTTGTGAGCACTGTATAGTCTTTCATCATATCTTCTGCCTGTACTTTATATTTACAAATGGGAAAAAGCTATTCAAATGTGTAAACTAATTCAATTGTTACTAACGTGTATTAATTATTAATACTACCTTGGGATTATCATATTCCAGCATGGATGAGGTGGAGTCAGTGAAGTGTAAATAAGACTTCTTCTCAGTAGCTAATAGTGGGGGGCTCTTAAACAAATAATGGATTATACAGGTTACAGACATATTGATNACAATGTAGCTGTGAAAAGGATTCTTAATTTCTTAATATAATAAAGATATTATGTGATCACTGTCTGAGCACCATGATAAACACTTTATTTGTTCTGCTTGTTGCCTGGATAGTGAACTATAGCAGCTAATATACTGCCTANCATATGTTAGGACCAAATATTTAGACAAATCCAAAGTATGGTTCCTTGTGATGACCACCACAACGTTTTACACCAGAGGTAGGTAACCTGCAGCTCTCCAGATGCTGTCAAACTAAAAATCCCAGCATGCTTCAAGAGCTGGAAGCAGGCAAAGCATTCTGGGATATGTCCTTTGACAACATCTGGAAAGCTTCAGGTTACCTACCCCTGGTCCACATCAAATGGTCGTCATGGTCACAACAGGCTATGCATTTGATGTGGACATACTATTAATAGGGTTGGTGGGGTAAATAATATGCTGTAATAATAATGATGAGACTGGCTTTTTATGTTCACCATTAAATAGCACCAGGACATGCACCATGAGCCCTGGTCCACTTCGACCTTCACAGTCCTCAGATGAGCATTTACCAGTACAACNAGCTCTCTTTAGGGTAAAGCCACATATGCAACACTATAAAGAATAATATATTGCAATACACAGGAGGCTCTCCCTGAGCTTCACCCAGACATCCACACTATGCACCAGAGGGGGAAGGGGTGGTGGTGTGTATATAAAAAGGAAGAAGGGGGGGATCAATACAAAATCCTGGATCCCCTGAACTGACATTCTGGATACATGGCACTGGGCTAGCCATCGCCCAGCTAGTATAACCTTACAATCATCAGAGCTTGTTGCAGGCATAGCATAATGGAGAGGGGAGGGGGTTACCTTTTGGGGAACTGGGGCTTTTACTCTCTGGAGAGGTCCTTTGAGGCCAGGCCGACCTGCTGACATTAGACAATGCCACCGGCGATGGGGAGGACGATGAACATTGTGTGCCCGGTGCACTTGCATCGGCTCCTGGGCTGGACACTGCAGGAGACGTGGAGGTAGGTGATCCGCCACCCGGCTGCTGGCTGCTGCTGTGATGGTGGTGNTGATGATGNTGGTGGTGGTGGGAATGATGATGGTGATGGTGGTGGTGATGTCCCCGGGTAGGAGACGCCCCAGTTTGGGTGGACACCGTGGGGCTGCCCCGGGAGCTGGTGACAGCAGGAGGGGATTCCACCCCGTTCCCGTTCCCCCCATTCCCTCTGCTGGGGCTGCTGCTCCGGGATGGATTCCGCTGGGCGGTTCCGTTGTTGTTGTTGACCCGCGTTGGGCTGCCGTGTTGCTTCAGCTGGAACGGCACTGTAGCTCGCATAGGCTGCAGACGGCTTCCCGGTGCACCACCCTTACTGACGTTAGCAGGATTGACCGGCGGTGTGGGGGAGCCATTTCTTCTCACCCGCTGCTGGGACATCTCCCACTCTTCAGGAGCCAATGTTGCAAAAATGGCGGCAGGTCCGCACCCGGATCACCCAGCGACCAGACTGCTGAAATCTCGTCCGTTACCACCGGGCTGTCACGTGGGAGGCGGCGCGCTCGGTATAGCGAATGCTGCACCTGTAGAGCTCGCAGCAGCTCTGTCTGGAGACAACACAACACCTTCTGCGCCTGCGTCACTCCCTCTGCTACTCTAGTGCTACCCCCATTGGCTTGTTTGGCTCTGACCAATAGCAGCGATGTGTTCAGCGAAGCAACAGGAGCTGATTGGTTGAGGAGCGTCTCCTAGACGCAGCTCAACCAGTAAGGTAGCGGTTTCCTAGACAGAGAGTGTAAGGGAGATACGGCGGAGAGTAGGCGGGAATCTCTGCTGCTCTTTCATGGGCAACGCGGAGACATCCAGTCACCTGCCAGAGGTTATCACTCGCAGTGGTGGGGGCTGGACCGTANCTTCTCTGGCGTCACCGCTGTAGTAACAAGAGAATGCCGCTGGCATCAGCCTATGAAGGTTGGGAAAATGCAACATCTGTCTGTGAATGGTCCATTACGCTGAGCCTCACAGGAGAAAAGGGAGACACAATGCTGACACACAAAGGCGACACACATACACGGCTATCACTGCAGGGTTATACAGGCATTGCCAGCAATGGGGAGTCAACCTGATTAAATGTGTTACCACAGAAATGGCATTGTCTAAATGATTATGTATGGATCAAGCATGAAATAATGGATTGGCTCTATAATAGTACACTGAATGCAAAGCCTATGACAAAAACGTGTGAGAATGGATGCACACCTGTCAATTATTGCACCGATAGTACTATATGGAATATTTTTGAAATATTGATGATTTAGGAATGANGTATATATATCACTGTCACTGATGNTGCAATGTATACATTGTCTGCTGCTCATTCATGCACCAAACCTTAGGGAGGGAGGTTGCTTACAGATGTCTGCTGTACTAGGTCAGCCATTACTACAGACATTCCAAGACGAGCCTTCACATCATCTGTTCCCAATGTTTTCACAAGGCTGAGGAAGCAACTATGAAAATATCCCGCTCAGTGTCTCTGTAATTGCTACTAGGCTATAAATAAGTTATTTTTTTAATCATAAAATAATTACAATATAAAATTATTTAGAATTTTGATATTTTCACAATATTCATAGGTCTCTACTACCCTTCTCTACTACCCTGTCAAAAAGCACACCAGGGCCTAAATTTACTAAGCAGGGAGATTGGTAATCAGATTTGAGTTCACATTCCTCAGTATGTAAAATGAATTTCAAATAGGTCGAATCTGATTGGTTGCTATGGGCAACATCCCTACTTTTCAATCTCCCTGCTTAATAAATTAAAAAGGAGATAGTGGTTTTAAAGCTCCGATTGCCCATGGTTACNGTGAGCTGTACATTTATGAAAAAGGGTACATAACATTTGTAACAGGACAATATCACTGATTGCTACCAGTCTGAAACAAACTGGGGTGTATCCCGATGCTGGTCACTAGTTTGTAATAGGACAAATATCAAACCTACTACTGGTCACTGGATAACAGGTTGAGGGCCGCTCTAGTCTCCATGGGATATGACTTATCGATATCTGTTTCTTTCTACTTCTACTGTTTCTTTCTACTTCTTCACCTTGGGTACAGGGGTTTATTCTTACAGCCAATAACTGACTTCCCTCCCAGCTATAGGAGAGGTCTCGCTGCCACCACTAGGCTCAGTGTTTATTTACTGGTCACCCTTAATATGTTTGGGACCATTAGAGTAATAGTATCTTGGAACTACTTTATGCAAACTAGATGGTAGCATATTGAAATCTCACCCTGAGAATTTACACTGAGCTCAACTACCCAGGCAGTTCATTCAAATTGCAGAGTTGACTGAGCTGCCCAGGTAGTGCACTCAGTGTGAAGGTTCAGCCAAAACTATCCAGGCANCTTTGCCCGGCTTAACTACCTGAGCCAAAAGCAGGGTTTTACCCTGCTTGAACATGGGTAGCTGCCAGTGTGAACGGACCCTGTCCAGGTATTGTTACCCGGGCAGGGTAAAAAGCGCTGTAATTGTTGTGTACATCATCACATGGAGTGACAATGTATAAGCTGATG
>JABWIB010001316.1:17829-30577 GCA_016617825.1 Platyplectrum ornatum | reverse complement strand
AGGCTGCAGCAGAGCTGAAACAGAGGGGACACAGCTGGGCAATAATACTAGAACAATACTGTTTATTGGCACAAATATACACAAGAGTGATATCGTTCTAATGAGTGCCCAGTTACACTTCTTTCTCCCAGATCCTTATGTTCATGATGTACCAATCTTTTTGCCCAGCTTTGAGAACTAAATGAACTTAACCACTAGGAGTAAATTATACATATTTCTGTGTAGTGATTTCTTTCCTACTCCTTCGTTTAGTTCAAAAGTAACTAATATTTTCCAGGTCTCCGAACTAAATGAACTACTTCACTTAAAAGATTAGTTTTAACAATTTGTTCTTGAACTACCCTTCACTGCAGTAAGGTACAGGGCCAGAGGTTAAGGGAAGAAGTGCAAGGTGGGGGGATGCCAGAGAGATGCATTTTGGCTTGGTGAGGAGGAGATTGAGAGGGGTTTCTTACTCTCCACTTGGTAATGTCCTGCTTTTGGGAAAGTCAGGAGATTAGTAAGGTTAGTGGGAGATCAATTCTGTTTGTAATAAATATGGTATTCATTGTTTCTAAGTGATGTGGGCCCAGATATTTAGAAGTAGGTCCCATTTTAATCCTCACCAGTAGCACCAAGTGTCCAAGCACACAGTCTGTACCCAGGTCAGAATTTTAAAGGTGTTATTAACAAAAATAAATACTTCTTTGGCGTAGCAGATACTTTATTGCTGTAATAAAGTTGATGATAAAAAAATAAAAAACACAAAATGACAAATCTATGCAAATAAACCATTTACAGGAGAAACATGGCACACAAGACCTTTCTTATTAACCGATATTTATTTATTTCAATTAGTTATTGAAAAAAACAATAATGAATCAAGGTTAATCTGTCTTTCAAAGCTCTATTTAACAGGAGAAAAGTTTGTGTTTGTTCATGCCACTGGCCAATAGACATCATGGCCTAAATTTACTAAGCAGTGAGATTGCAAAGTGGGGATGTTGCCCATAGTAACCAATCAGATTTGCGTTCACATTCTCCAGTAGGTAAAATGAAACTGAAAGCCGATGGTTGCTATGGGCAACATCCCCACTTTCCAATCTCACCGCTTAGTAAATATAGCCCTATGATGTTTCTTGTTAAAAAGACTTTATGTATTATGCTAGTATAACATACTATAAAAGAATATATAGTATTCCATACTAGTATATAGTGCATGAGAAGATACAGAAACATAGGTATACAAAATAAACTGACAGTACGAATAATAAATATTTAGTATATTATGCTAGACTATATAGCATACTATACTAGTATGTTATTAGCTAGCACTATGGCAAATTATTCTTACACAATCAATGGATAGTGAAGACAATGAATGTATAATATACTAGTAAACTATATTACAATATATAGTATATTATACACGTGCACAACACAGATAAATACTTTGGGAAGTTAGAATAAATTTAATACATTCTGTAACCTACAGCGAGACTGGTTGACACAGGCTACAGTGCATTGTTGATCTCTATAGCATGATAAGCCACAATAAGCAGATAGTTTGGGTAATCAGATGGAATATTCCTATTCATCATGAGCAAATGAAAATACATAAAATAAATGAACTGCCAAAAAAGCTGTTAAAGCAGCAGTGTCATAAATCTACATTGAGGGGTTGTTCACATTGTCATATTTATTAAAGCTGCATAAAAGGCACATTAACCCTGTTAATTATTTGAAGTAGATACTACCAGGTAAATATGTAGTGTTTCCTTTTCAGAATATGACCTATCTTTTAAAACTTTGTTAAAAACCTATGAATTAGACTATTGTTTTTTGCCAGTCCCATAATTTCCAAATATAATGCTGCCAATAAAAAAACCAAATGAACATGTTTCTGAGTTTGCCCGTTCTGGAGGTTGGTTTGGTGGTCAGCAGTAGAAAGTTCTGAAAAGTGGAAAACATGCAGAAGTAAACCAGTGAATATGACAGTGGTTCCCAAACTTTTTCAGTCNAGGCACCCGTAGGTTCTCCATAATTTTTCAAGGCAACCCTAATACAAAATGATTTCTAATTTTTTAAGCTTTTGAGTCAGAATAGAGTAATAACTATTTAGGTAAAGACAGAAATACTTCAGGTTCATATCAAATCTTGTGTTGCTCCTATACAAGACGTAAAATTGTGCACTAGCAACATGGCACCACATCGGAAAAANGTGTAGAGCAAGGTCTAGATGTTCACTCACTTATTGGTGGTCGGTGAGCCAGGACGCCTGCCCTCTCATTGGGCGCAAACTATTTTCACTCCCAGTCTTGGGTTCCCACTACTTTTGTGTTGTGCCCTCTGGTCCTAGCGTTTCCCATCTTGCTGGATGACAGTTTTTGGTGTTCTCTTGTATTGTCTTTTCCCCTTGCACTGTCCAGTCTCAAATTTCAGGGGTAGCTACCCGGGGCCACGACCTGCCACAGNACCTGCCAAAACAAGTCCATCCCCACCATGGTGAAGTCCAGTGCTTGGTTAGACTCTGCGCTCTGACTAGTTGCTGGGATGATGTTTTGTACTATCCGCTGCGATCTACTTTACCTTNACATGTACCTTGTGCTATACCATTGCCCCATCTGTGCCTTTCTGCACGTTTTACGTCTCACTCCCTGGTTCCTAATGGGGGGGGGGGGTGAATTATGGGGCAGTGTTCTTGGAAAATGGGGTGGGGATTTTTGGGCAGTGTTTTGGATTGGGGTTCTGGGTCAACGTTTTGTAGGAAGGGGGTGGTGTTGCTTCTGGGATAATATTTTTGGGGNTTGAGCAGAGGTTCTGTAGCCATGGGGTGGGATTTCTGGGGCCTTGTTTAGGGGCAGGTAGGAAGAGGGGGTTTATGGGGCAATGTTTTGGAGGGAGGAGGGGCTGGATGTGTGAGAGGGTCAGTGAAGAAAGAACTGAATATTGCATCCTATTAATAAATGCTCTTCATAGTGGTAAGTCTCCTGTTCTCTATTTATTATATCTTATGTCTGTGTTTATCACCCGAATTGTACAGAAAATGCTTAAGAGAAGCAAATTATACAAAGGTATTTATTTTTCTATGCTTTTGTAATCATTTTCAGATCTATATTTTAATTATTCTATTTGGTTCCCAACATAAAATGCTACCAGCTGCTCTGTGTACCACCAGACAGGGCTTCATGTACCACCAGGTAAGAACCCTTGGGGTACAAGGTTACGTTACTTGCCAGCTCCACCATCTCGCTNTCTGGATATAGCNGTTATGATGGAGTAGCGCAATGACATCAGCTATTATATGACTGGTTTCCATTCAGGCACTGGGGGAAAGGAATCAGAAGATGTTCTGTGCGGAGCAACCAAGAAACAGTGAGAAGCATCTGCTGAAATTACCAGCCCCCTCCAGCAGCACTTGCATGAGACACCCATCACTGGAGAGGTGAATATTCAAGGGGATGAAATTCTATTATGATTGACAGGCACCCTTTCAATCCCGCTGGACATTAATAAACAAACTTCCTATCCCCTTTGGCTGAAGCCTGTACTGGAGCCTTGGTATGTACTGGGTATATAACAGGCTCCGGTANAGGCTGCAGCAGAGCTGAAACAGAGGGGACACAGCTGGGNAATAATACTAGAACAATACTGTTTATTGGCACAAATATACACAAGAGTGATATCGTTCTAATGAGTGCCCAGNTACACTTCTTTCTCCCAGATCCTTATGTTCATGATGTACCAATCTTTTTGCCCAGCTTTGAGAACTAAATGAACTTAACCACTAGGAGTAAATTATACATATTTCTGTGTAGTGATTTCTTTCCTACTCCTTCGTTTAGTTCAAAAGTAACTAATATTTTCCAGNGAAAACTATATACCATTGCACATTTCAACCAAGTACATGAAAAGCCAGGTAATCCACTCCGTTAAACAAGTGTTCAATCTTGCACAGATAGGCTAAAATATCACTTTTATAAGCTCTTTTCTTGTTATAATCACTTATATATATTTATATATTTATATAATCTTTTAATCTATTTNATTTTTTTAAACATACACCTTAAAGCCTTAATAGAAATGTTTCATTTCTTCTTTCTGTGTCATCATTGGTTGTCCAATACGCAAATAAACCTGGTGAAGGTAAACATTCTTTCTTAAACACCACAATGTTTTAGTTCTCTTGTGTGGTGCCTCTNTCTCTTCCAATTCCTATAAAATCTGTCCAAGGTGAAACTAGAGATGAGTGAAGCCAGTGAGAGGTTCAGCAGTTCTGCTTTGCCTCACAGTCTATTGTAGTCTAGCTGTTTGAAAGATAGATTTTTGGTTAGTGAAAATTGTGCTAAAATTTCACTTTGCGTTTCGTAGCAAAGGCGAAATGCACCTCACTACAGCAAAATGCGCTGGATATGGAAAATAATAGACAGGGCTATTTTAAAAGTTTCGCACATCTCTTTTCCAGAGAAAACTGACACACAGTGTAGAGGTTTGGTAATAACTAAGAAACTTCTGGGAGGCAGCCATATTATCTATGACTTGCAGTGCAATGTTTTTGCTACTAAACAAAAGGCAGGGAATTAGCATTTCTTTGTGTACTTGTCCTTGAACGAGTGCACATTTAACACAACATACAGAATAGACATAGCATANAAATGAAAATTGCGTGCACAAGACAATGCTGCAGCTCATCCTGTCTGAAAGCTTTCATAACATTTTTAGAGACCGCAATGGTCAACACAATTGTCTCCTTTGACAATTTAACAGAAGAGATATCTCGTTGCATTTCATCTTTTGTCCATAAACTTACAACAGTTAAGTTCTGGTTTGTCCTCACTTGCAAAACCATGTACGGAAGGTGCAGAGCTGTCCCAACAATAAATGAAAATTAAAAATGGTCAAAATAAAAACATGGAAGCATAAGCTGTATTTCTATGTATTTACTCTGCATAGCTGAAATCTATTTAACCCTTGTGGCTGTGGAGACATTAGAANCTGCAACAGTTTGCAGTCTCCTCCAAGTTCCATGAGCGTTATAGCAAGTTCATTACAAAGGTTGATGGTAGAAATATGTTCTTTGTGTCTTCTGCTCACTGGATGATACTAAAAAACATCTTCGATTGGAAGTGTTTACAACAACTTGGAAATGAAAACAGCAGATTTGATCATTTACAAGCAGCTCATTCTAGCATCTTTAGAAAGGGCAGAAGTGGTGGTCCCACCATCCATAAGGTAAACAGCTGTGCTCGACTTAGAATGGCTGAAGGTAGCATTGCCCCCATTGTTGTTGACCTCACAGTCCTGGCGCTCAGTGGGGATGGCCCAAGTTGATGGGCGCCACCTTTTCAGAGAGTACGGTGTCTTCACTCTTTTCTTAATTTTCTCTCCTGAGCCAGCCCTGCTGTCAGATAAAGTCTCACCTAAACAGCAAGGCAAAAAAGGTGCTCAGTAAATGGCAAATACAAAAAAATTGATTGTGTAAGCAAATTATAAAGAAAACAATAAAATCACTTTAAAACAATGACAATATAACATGTAATTTTTTAAATATCTGAATAAAATGGCAATAGTAGTCTAAACACCCTAAACACAGTATATTTGTTTGTGCTAAGCAGAATAATTTCATTTACACTGCACATGTAATATCAGTTTCCTTATCCACAATATATATACTAATATAATGCCTGCTATGTTATTTTTACTTTATTTTAAAAAGTTACTTCTGCCTGGCCACTCTACCATACAGGCCTGATTGGTGGATTGCTGCAGGGATGGTTGTCCTTCTGGAGGGTTCAGATTCAGATTTACATTCTCATGGGCAAAACCATGATGAATTGCAGGGGAGGTAAAATGAATGTCAGTGTTTGCATGCAGGGAAAATATTTTATTTTTGTATGTTGCACACAGATACTGACCAGCGTTACTGTCACACTGTTATTAGACTAGGACACATCATCTCTCACCTGTAATACTGATTGCAACTAATTCAATTTACCTCCCCTNCAATTCAACATGGTTTTTCCTATGAGAGTGTTAGTTATGAGTAAAGCTGGCAATACACTATGCAATAAAGTGTTCCAATCGACCAGCTTTAGACAAGAGTGGCCAATACCATGTTGAATTGCTGGGAAGGTAAATTTCATTAGTTGCAATTAGTATTACAAGTGATAGATGATTTCCTAGCACCAATCTAATAGCAGTGTAACAGTAACACTGGTCAGTATCTGTGGGTCAGTATCTGTGTGGTCCGTACCACCACTTATAATTTATCACATTGTTTTTTTTTTGTTTTTGTACTTATCTACTGAAAATGTATCTGAAACAACGAATGTACAGCCTAGAAATGGTGGCATGCATAATGGAATTTGCAATTGAAACTAGGAACACATTAACTTTTCCTCAATAATGAGTACTNTACATTCATGTAACTGAGACACTGTGACCATACAATGCTCAATGATGTCACTCATTATGTAATATGAATCCTATTTTTGTATATGGAAAAGACATTTTATACATGCTAGAGAAAATGTATACTATTTACACCACAGATAAAATATCTCAATTTGACCCATGCTGAAATCCAATGATAAAATGTGATTTCTTAAAGAATCAGCACCTTATGTAGTAAGGATAGTTCCAGTACAGTAGAAAGAAAGTAGAAGAATGAAATATAAATCATATCCAATAAATTGAACTTTAGCATATATTTCATATAGCCGTTTATAGCAATCATATTCAGTAAAATTAAAATGGAAAACTAGGTATACAAACGACTAAATTTAATTGTATGTGTTTTAGTTATAAATCATTTATAATTTTCAATCAAAAACAATAAATTCCTATAGATCGTTCTAGACACTACTAATAAAAGTATTAAATGATATGTACTTACTCTGTGTGCTGCAGTTATCCATAATACTTGAGGTGGATAAGTCCAGAGAGTTTGGTCTTTGTGCTCTCCTGGTGTGATGTTGCCTGGTCTCTACAGGCACAATATGTGGTTCTGTGTTTTGTAGCACAGCCTGGCTGCTGTTGTTATTGTTATTTGAGTTCACCCTGCTACTTTCTGGAGGGTTATCCCTTCTTTCCACTAGTCGATCCAGCACAGACTCGTCATGCCCAGCCTGCTGCTCTCGTCTCAACAGTGGCTCATTTTCATCAGGACTGGAATTTATGTTGAGACGACTGTCCTCGCCTCGGAACTGATTTTGTATCAACTCCTGGGCTCTTTGGGCCATAGAGTTGGTATTGGGACCTAAGGCTGTGTTAGTATGCTGGGCTGAGGGACCCTGAGAGTTCACATAGCCTGTCCTAGGCCCTATTGCTGATGAAGTAACCGTTACCACATGAGGTTCTGCAGCACTCACGGTGTTCATTTTGGCTACTCCTGTCTCAACATGCTTCAAGTTAGATTTGTGCTTGCTGCCAAATTTAAGCCGTGACTCTTTGCCCGAGTTTTTTGAGTTGAGTGGGAGACTAGTAGGCCTCTTGGGAACGTTCTGCTGCTTAGGAAGAGCATAAGGCTGGGAAGAGTGGACATCCTGAACTAAACAAGCCTGGCCATTTTGTGTGAAGTCTTGCTGTCCTGTGGATTCCACTGCTAACTTTATTAATGGGTAAAACAGGTTGGAGCTAGTGCTACTCAGAGGATCAGACCCACTAAATTGCTTGAGGGAGTGTTCCATAAGGTTCTCATCTGAACTTTCCTTCAGGTTTTTATCTACCTCTTTTGGATCCAACTTGTTGGTCTCTAGGTCTTCCTCTGTCAGTTGTAGGCATACAGGTGTCGGTCCTGTAGGCTGTAACCCATGCATGGCCTCATCGGAGTACTGCACCTCAGATATTGTGGTCATACCAGTGCTTGGTGTGAGCCCTGTAGTGTTTGTAGCGTTAGTGTTGGTTGATAAACTGGTAACACTGGTCTCAGGGCTGGGAAGGCGTGCCTGTGCCTGCTGACGTTCATAATTTATGGAGTTACGGTTCTTCTCACCAGTAGTTAGAGGAGTGCTGGACATTGAAGTCTCAGATGAGATGTTCTTCAATATACTGTCAGGGTTGTGCACAGAGTCTTCAATAAAAGAAGAGGATGAATAATCAGGATATGGTCCAATCTTTGGGATTCGACGGCTCTGTGATAGATTTCTTTAGAGGTTTCACAGGAAGAAAAAAAAAGAAAAACATTAAAGAATTATTTTTGAGGTGTAAAAGATTATTATCATCAATATTTATTTATAAGGAGCTACATAGTTTCTGAGTGCAGTACATAGTGAATGAATAGCTGCATTACTAACTTTTTTCCCCTCACTGAAACATCCATGATCACTTTGCTACAGTAGCTAGCCAATTGCAGGCCTGTATATGAATGGAATGGACAGGTANAACCATAATTGCTTACACTAACTTGAATGGAAAATGTGTTTGGAGGTCTGGATCAATAATAAGTTCTATGGCAAGTGCATATGTGGATCCAAAGGGACCCTCTGCCCACATTATTTTCTACTGAACTGTACTTGGTAGTTGAAGGCTTCTTTATGTAAAGAAAGCTACACTGGCAAATCCTTTTNATTGTTTGAAAAATACATTGATGCTTTATCGCCCCCTATCAAACTTTGCATTCATAAGTGCTTTCACCAAGACAAGTTAGTACGAAATCTGNGTATTTTAGTCGGACCCACCTATATGGGTCCCCCTCAGAGTAATAAAACTCCTGGTTTACTTCCAAGACTACAGACTCATTCAGTGCTTGTGACAATCTCAAATGATACTGGATTGGCCATACACACTTGTAAAGAACACTTAAATGTTTCTAACTATATAATCTGTCTTAATGTCTATTGTATGGTCTAGTCCAAAATGGGTTTCTGTAACACATCCTTATTGCTCTTGATATCATTTTATGTTGTAGACTGTTAAAGAAAACATAAGACATTATGGGGCCGATTCAATCCCCTTNGCGCGATCTTTTACTGCCTTACGCTATTTGCGTAAGGCAGGAAATCTCGCGTTTTTTCATTCGCACCTCATAGAGGTGCGTACAAAAAGATGCGAGGTTTCAGTCCCGTAATAGACGGGGAAAAGCGCACTTCGCGTTTTTTTCCCGTCTTCGCGCGGGATTGAATCGGCCCCTATGACCTGTATATTGTATTTTATTATTTGTTCAAACACTATAAAAATATTTCTCACAAATACAAAAGTAACCATTTACATAACCGACTGCCAGACTTAAAAGGAAAACGCTGTGTAAGATAACTGTGGTTACCGTTCATTCTGCACCGCTGTAGACGTTGGGTTGATGGTTGGGCTAACTGACTTGTTCCTCTCCCAGATCATCATAAGTTCAGCCATTCTTTCTTCTGCACATTGTGCAGTCAGACGGGCCTCTGCATCCTGGTCCCAGCAATCATCAATAGTTTCCTTTAATGACCTCACAGCCTGAAAAAAGTATAATATATAATCAACTGAAAGGTGGCATTAAGAAATAAGTTGAAATTGGTAGGCTCAGGACACCAACTTTCACTCTCTGTGCACTGAAAGCTGAAATGCAGTGGTGTTAAAGTTCCCACCCCCACCTCCACAGCATCTTAGCCAATAATTAATGCCTTCATATACCAACTTCGAGTTCATGATATAGAGCCTGTTTTCCAGTGATTACATTTACTAAGCTATGCTAGCCATGGTAACTATGGCTAGCGATAGCAACAACTTATTCAGACTACATCCCTGCAAGCCACAGAGCTCGCTCTGTTCACACTNAACCGTGTTGACCCAGGATTTCCCTGGCTAACATTGTATACTGCAGCTTCAAACCCGGCTTTTTAACAAAACCCCTTCTTTTTAGCTGGGTCGATGTGGCAAAANAAAAAGATGCATACATTCTGGAACTTTCTGAAATTTTTCCAGAATTGACTTACTACGCATGTGTCGGGACTTCCGCTAAGTCCGAGGACATACAATGTCTGCAAAAACCTTACAGACCATGGTGGGACCTCGCCGGAGGAGTTGAGTATAAGAAAATAAATATAAGTAAACCCTGCTGTGGAAGTAGCCAGNCTCTCAGGAGAATGCAGGATTTAGGTTAGTAAATGGAGCCCTAAATGAGTAGGAGAGAGGACAGTGTGCTGTGCCTCCTTTCTGTGTGTTCTTATGTCATGAAAAGTACACTAGTGAAATGAAAACACTAATCTTACATACACATACAAAAAAATTACCCTGAAGATATTGTAAAAAAAAATAAAAAAAAAAGTAACTACCAAGACTATTTTTAATAGGGCAGCCCCTTTTTCCTTAACTTTACTAAGCTGACTACCTCCACCTACCATCATCTGCTCCTTTGTGAGAGATATTTGGGACTGAACAGAAGGTAAAATTAGAACCATGCATTCTGGCTCATGTCATAGTATTCTAGATTTTGAAATACAGTGTCTGCAGTGTGTGTGATTATACAGCATTAAGACGATTATATATTAGTCATGAAGATAGTGTCACAAAGATATAAGACCAGGGGTCAAGGCANATAGCAGTACAGTCTTGGACAAGGACAGGTAGAAACACATGTGGAGAAATGTTTTGGCAAATGAAAAGCCAATATGAAAATACAATACAATCATTTCAGAACAGTAGATATACNACTGGAGCTTTAGCCTACTCTTGTAGATTTGAATGGGATTGTGCTTGTGTTTATACTGTGCATGTATCCATGGTCTCAAGAAGTAACCCTTCTCAAAACTTCACCCTTACTGTCCACTAAAACCAATACTGCTGTTAATATCTTGCTGGTACAAGATGTTGAAAAATACATTAATAATTTATAGGATATGTATAACAATGCAGACTATCTAACATGAAATCGTAAGGGGTTAAACTTGCATTTCCATGCAGCCCTTTACTATATCATCTAAAACAGCTGACAGAAAAATGTTTATTGGCACATAGAGACGTTAGTAATGCTTGCGGTAATATGACACTTCGTATCATGTCTGGCCTCAAGTTTATGTTTATAAGCATCGTGACAGCTGGTGAGACTGGGAATGTGACCGTCCCATATCTGTAAATCAGCACTGAGGGCAGCATAGAGCGTCTGCATCGTCAGCAGAATGTCACCTTGATAGCAGCACGTGACACTGCACCACCACCTGATCGGAAACTAGAAAAATTATGTTAAATAGGCAAAAATGTTTGTAGTAATGGAGGTGTTTATACAAACAAATAATAAAGAAGCTACGGCAATATCTGAAGATCTGATCTTACCAGGCTGTTTTCTTTCCATGCCTCTGGAAATTTAGGCCTCTGCTTTTCTCTGGACACTAAAACTTGCATATCTTCAAATGTAGGGTGATTGCCAGCCTCCACCTGAAATGCCATCTGGTACTCAGGCACAGATTCCCCTGTACATAGATCAATGTGTCAATCAAACTGTACAACAATAGCATGTAAAGCAACAGAATGAACAGTTGATAGGGTTTAGTGAAATCATCTGCNGACTGCCCCATCAGAGAAGAGCAGTAGTAAGTGACATAGGGACAATCTTTGGCTGTACTATAAAAGTATTGAAAATGTTTTTANTTTGGACATAAAGGATTAGATGAAAGCACATTTTGGGGGAACCCAGAACTCGTGTGAAAACTAATATATCCCATCACTCTTATTTTATAATTACAAAATACACATAGCCATGTGCANACCACAATAAAGCTATAATTAAAAGTAAGGTCCAAGCAGGGGTGCACTTTAATAAATCATACAGGGGGTGCACTTTTATAAAGAAGCAACGTGAAGCATTACTAATAACATGTAATGNAATTTTAAGTGAATTAAGAATATAGAGTGCAAAGACTGTAGAATGTGTATTTTAGAATTTTGAAACACATTTACAACTTTTAGAATATTGCAATGACATGCAATGGTTCAGTAAAACTGATTAACATTATGCAGTACAGTAGAGAGGAGTATTGTGTCANTTGGGTCACTTTTACATGTAATGTAAGAGTTAATAATATGGATTTCAGTAGATTGTAATAGTGGCGTTATAAAAAGTTATGACATGACCTTTGGCACAACAATTAATGTATCATAACAGTCTCATCGTCTTAATTGTAAGGTCTGTTGCTATAGCATTATGGCACACATAAAAAAGTCTAATTAATTCTATCTTTTGAACACTAGGTGGCAGACTTGGAATGTTCATTCTGCATTTGATAAAAGGTTTGTATGAAGTTAAAAATAAATCCAATAATTAACTTGCTTTTAAAAATGCAGCATTTGATATAAATTACTGCAGCAACATGATAGTGAGTGCCAAGATCTTTTATTTTCTAGCATGGCTTTCACTGCTGATGTCAATGCAAAATTAACNAATATCATGTCAGTGGATGGATGTTACTGTTCCCTCTACTGGGTACTGCACACTGGGTGGGACATAAGACTGCAGTGCAGTTTTGCTGGTGCTGGGCTTTTTGTTTAAATTGAAGTATAATGCAGAAGCAAGGTGTACAATTATATATCATTTACAGATTAATGTAATTCGATCCCAAAACAAGATTATTTTAATTTTTATTCATCGTCAAAGAAAACAATTTACAGACATTTTAAAACACATGCTTAAAATATATTAACACATTTGTTACAAACATAAGAATTAAATATATAAAGTTTGTGCAATGTATGTTTTGGAACACACAACACAGTCAATTGAATCATATATGATTCAAAAAATATATTTCAGTATAAATGAGGAACAAAGGATTCAAAATGCCCAGAGACAGCAAGG
>JABWIB010001316.1:0-15937 GCA_016617825.1 Platyplectrum ornatum | reverse complement strand
GGGAAGGTTGGGATTAGGCAGCAGGGAAGTGTTAGAGGATGAGGTTAAGAAAAGGAAGGGATCTCCCTCATTCAGATACTTCTTTTATTTGGCCCCTTTTATCCATGTAATAGTACAAAAGGCCTAAAGGTCTAAGACAAATACAGTGAATCACCTGGATCAAGATTATAAGCAATAATTTGGAACCTACTGAAANATTATTTGAAAATATTACTATATTATTATGGGAAGTAAACATTAATGATATTTTAAAAATAAACTCATTTGTAAATTTCCAATATTAAGATGTTCAAATTATTATCATTATTATTATTAAGGTAATCCCAGGGTGCCATCGAATTGTGTGTGATTTAATATATTATACACAGATTAAGAAATGTTAGCACATTTAGTAATATAAAAGGGTCTATTACAGGAACATATTTTCTTAAAAAAGTTGCAATGTCTCTGACAATACAAAAGACAGACCAGTACAGTACCTCCTCGTAGTAACTCAGTGTGTAGATAAGCCAATCCTCTGGTTACTGAATGTGCCAACCGGCAGGAGCTGAGCCAGTCATTCGTATGAACACTTAAATACTTGCAAAGANATCCCTGCAAACATAAACAGCATTCATTCACATAAACGTCTATAAACTCTGTGGACAATTATAACATAGCTGCCACAGTTTGATTAGTGGATCAAATCACAGATGATCCCCAGGTATGTCCTACTATAAAGCCTCTCGCCATAAATACCCCTGCCACTGGATTACCACTATACAGTACCAAAAAACACTTCAACCGCTGGATAGCAATACACCCTACACATATATACACTACAATTAACAAAATCTCTCACATTAAAACCTAGTTAGACAGTACCATAGGCTTCTTCATTGCAAGTGTATGGTAGCTCATATACTAAACGCTAGTGTTACAGAAAGCTTTTAAGTGCTATATAATTACAATATACAGTTCCAGCTAACAGAGCACTTAAATATGAATAAAATGAAGAAACTTTTGGTGAAAGCATGTCTAGAAGCATGTTGTTGAATGTGTGTGTTTCGCTAAAGTACAATGCAATGCAACTTTTCTATTCATTATCATAAAATACTATTTGAAGAAATGTAATCCCTGGATGAAGAAGACAAAGAGGTCTATGAAGTATAGGCCTGATTAGATTTTCTTAATTACCAATTAATGATGGAAAATGTCTGAATAAAAACTTGTAAACATCCTGCGGGTAAATTGTGCCAGTGTGTATTCACTTATTGTATTCCAGATTTATATGCTCTTCAGTCATACTACCATAGATCAGGGCATTGTATAACTCAGTTTTTTGTTTTATGAAGTATTAGCAATTTATATTTGCAATGTAAACTTTGTTGTTAATAGTTATACATAACAAATATACTTAAATAAATATACAAATACAATAAATAAATAAATACATAAATATAAACAATAACACAAATGTCCGACCCTGGGAGAATGCTTTACATTTACTAAAACATTTCTGATATTCCACCTGAATCTAATATATACAGCCAACTCTATACAAATATTTACAATATTGTTTAGTTACACCTACAACAGGAACTTCACCTCTGTTCCATGTCTTTTGAGTATGATTATATATGTAATTTTTTTGTTTTTTTCCACACACAACAAAGACATTGTTCTATTGCTATTCCTGTGTAATGAGGGTGTATTGCTACAGAAGTCCTTAAGTAAGATTGGAGCAGTTCAGTAAATTATATTATTAGACCTGATTATAGTATATATACCACCAGCGTTAGAGACACAAACTGGCAAGGCAAATAACAAAACACCAGCATAACATGAAGTAGATATAAGAACAATGCATAGACATGTTTAGAAAAGTAAAAGTGTAATTAGATTGGTGCCGGGCTTTTGGACTGCTATCCCACAGTGTATAGGTATTGTACACATTGCCCATACTTTGCAGTTTAGAAATGAAGCTGATAGAAAATAACCAGTTTGATAAGGAATGGCACACTATGATTGTGAGAAACACAATTAAAACATGACAGATATTTGTGAAGGACACAAAGCCTTATCTTTGAGTCACTCTAGACCTTAGCAGATCAGCAGTTTTTATTCTGATGGGAACAGCATGGCTAACATGACTCCATTAAGAGTAAAGGACATTTCTCTGATAGTGAAATTTGATACCATATAGAAAATAGAGCATGAGAAAACCATCAGATACATGAATATTTCAAGCTAGTAATTAGTAAGCTAGTAATACAAAACTGTGGAGGTCTGGATATGGTGCTATAGTCCCCATAATAAAGCATGTACTATTTAACTTACATAAGAGTGGGTGACCCATGTTGAATTGCAGGGGAGGTAAAATGAATGTTAGTGTTTGCATGCAGGGAGGATACTTTATTTTTGCATTTTGCACACAGATACTAACCAGTGTTACTGTAACACTGTTATTAGACTTGTGCTGGGAAACATAATCTCTCAACTCTAATATTGTTTGCAAATAATAAAATTTAACTCCCTACAATTCAACATGGGTTTGCCCACTTGCTCGTATGTTCAATAGTACATAAGTCTCCAATTAGAGGTTGCAGTATAATATAGATTTGAAATAAGAATATAAAGGTCTATTATGGGGAATGTTTTAGACACAATTAAACAGAAATAAAGAGCTCTTTTATGGGACATATACCGTTTTTACACCAATACCCTGTGGCATAATCTTACATAATAATAATCTGACAGAATAATAAATCACATACATAAAGCAACAGTTGTTTAAATAGTATATTCCATCCCTCTTTGCTTGGTTCTACTTTTAGTTTTCTGTAGTACACATTTAAAATTGACACAATTTTGATTGGCACATAGAGAACCTGGACAAATAGGCCCCACTCTCTCCCATCTCCATCCACATCCTGCCCAAGCCCCACCCCTTTCCCGCCACATTCTGCCCAAACCCCACCCCCTTTTGCCCCATTCACAGCACAACAAAAGGACAAACAAGTAAGAGAAAACTCTTTTGTTCCTTATCGGGACATGGTGCAGGACAGNTCGGACAGCAGGACAGTCATCTGAAATCGGCACAGTAGGGAGGCATGAAAATATATACAAAATATGCTAAATATGCTGGAAACAGGGACATAAGTAAAAACTGGAATGAAACCAGGGCTTGTGATATGTTAAGTGGTAGTAAGAAAATAAAGGGTTATTTTACATATATTTTTGGTTCTAATTACANCCAACTGCAGCTTCAATAAATGAGTTTAAACCTTTACTTACATTATTGATTACTTTCTGGATGTCAAGAAACATGACATGAGAAGAGTCATTTTCTTCTGGTGTATGTACTTTTATATTGATGGAATGAGCTCCATGCAGCAGACAGGCACCAGTATATAAACAGAATGCATGCCAAATGGGCTCCTACCCCTCAATGCCAACCCAACCCCCTTATCTATGCCATGCCTTAAAAACACACTGTACTGTAGACTCAGTGTACAGCAATTGTGTAAACAGGAAGCCATCAAGATTTTATTGGCTGCCGCAANAACACAGACATACAGGGGCTACTTGTAGCTGGTTACAGGTACATAGTAGCCAACACTGGAATTAGTCTTCCAGGAAATCATTATAATAATGTGTGGCATTGTCTATGAGAAAACACATGCACTACATCATGGCATAGCAAACACACATGACTATAAAAATTGCTCTAACATATAAACATAGTATAAAGAAAGAAGAGAATAAGAGCTGNGGTATGTGAATACCTGCAATATCTAGGAACATGTGAAGACTGGGACTAAAAATAAAGGACGCTGCTTCTACTCCATACCACCCAATTGTCCCGATTTCGGGCAACTGTTGATTGCACTTTATCCTGATTAGGAACAGTTATTTATTTTTTTATTTTTGTCCAAAAATGGGATGAATCGTGTGGGGCTGGGGGCATGGCTAATTTGTTCCGTTTTGTCCATAGCATCCAATCAGATGATATTCTGTACTATGTAACAGGAATGAGAGAGCTATAAGCTGATTGTTTGCTATGGGCACTTTTCCTTTACATCAGCCCTAGGAACCTAAAGTCTGTCCATGTCAGCAGAGTGTGCAGACACAATAATTATGTTGCCATAAAAAAATTATAAATTGTACATTTTGTTTATTGCCATCTCTACTAAAGTCACATTAAGGTACCAGCGTAGTAACATCTACACTATGAACAACATCTACACTAAAGTATAAGCAGAAGTATATTTAATGCATCTCTGCTAGATCAGCGGTGGCAAAACCTCTTCATGATGACCATGATCTACCAGTGGACCAGTGGTAACCGTGCTGGAGCACTGGTGTGTTCATAGCTAACCGACATATTTCGACATGTTGGCCACCCCAGTGTGCTAGAGTTTATGTTTTTCAAAAGTAATGATGTTAAATCACACTCACATTGGCATAGTACTCCATTACTAGGAGGTATTCCAGACGCCCATCTGAAGTCACCCTCTCGTCAGCCACAATAAAATGGGCAATGTTATCATGCTCNAGTAAAGGTGTGCGGTAAATGCTTCTTTCATTGATAAAATTCTGCCGGTTGTTGAAGGAAAATACTTTCACCGCTACTGAGCGCTCATCTAAGGATCCTTTGTACACTGAACCATAGCGACCACGGCCAATGAGCTAAGAGAATAAGGAAAGAAACAAAGAAATACTGGTTATTTGGCTATTTACTTTACAATAGAGAAGTGTCTATCCTGAACGCATGGCAAGATACTTCAGTGTCTACTATTTCTTTTCTTTTGATTTGTTTCTTTTCTTTTATTTTGATTTGACATTTGAGTTTGAAAAAATGTCATGCAGTTCATTTCATTCAAAACTGTTGTCTCAGAGTCATCCAAAAGAATGTAGGGCCCAGACCAGCAACCTCGCACAGGCTATGACTACACTGCCTAGGATCCCAAGTTTGTAGCTGCATAGTACAAAAAAGGCTTGGTACTCATGTCCNAGATACAAAACATAGTGTGCTCTTATTTCACATTGGTCTGACCAGAAGAGAAAACACAGAAAAATACAATTACAATAATACAATTAACTGACCATACAGCTACAATGTTTATATTATATATCACAAGCCATGACAGTACAAGCTAATTCATATCATACTGATAAAACCATGGTTTATCAGTATAGCTAAAACAAGAATGTCCTTTACCTCTAATAACTTCAGATTGTCTAGATCCAGCGAAGGCTCTGATGTTGCAGCTTCCATCATATTCATACTGTGAAGACCTTGTTTGCGGTCATCTAAAACCCAAGAAACAATAAAAATAAGCAAAACATTAACAGCTTAACAATGACAGCAATAGCAGGCATGGGTGCATATGTGTTGTTTATTAAGATCTCAACCAATTAAATAAACTAAAATATACTATATGAGCAATACAGCTGCTGAGAAACACATGGCCTTTTCACAACCATATTGCCATGCTGACTCATGTTCAGTAGCCTATCATGCTTTGTCTGTTGTGTCTCTAGATAANGAATCAGCTTAGATACACAGAGTGAAATATACAGTGTTCCAATAGAATGATTCTAGCATTATAAACACAAAATTACATGTAGAAATTAATGTGGTTGCTATCCTTTAAAAANACGTGTGCTGCTCTGCAAACCATTTAGTTATTCTTATTGTGAGCCTCAAATATTGCAGAGGTCTCATCATTCGAGCCATGAGTACACTGTACAATGAGCTGAGTATGTTTTTCATTTGAAGTTGGATTATATATGTGTTCAGACGTGAGTAACTGATGTCCCTTCAGGCAGCCCTGCTCCATATAAGAAGGTCTGAAGAAATGGGATTTCGAACATTAACAGAGATTCCACGTCCTGGTGTGTCAAGCAAGAGCAATGCCAGAAGAGCTCTGCAGAACAGTCATGGCATTGATCATTAGATCCCAGACGCTAGATTACAGCCTGTAAGCTAATAATAAAGGCAAATATCACTCACTCCTTTCNCTTTGTACCTGGAATAACTGTTTAGTCATATGCTGCTGGTTATCATGTGAGATAAAGGAAAAATTACAATAATAGGTTTACCAGAATAATACCCTGTTCACATTGCTGCACTGGCAGTAACCCAGGTTTTTGAAGTTGGATTATTGCTGTGTTGCAGTCCTTTCCAGCTTTCATGCCCCATTCACACTGCACCTAAGACGCGGGAAATTCCTCAGAAATACCTGGGTCGACCCGTTCACACTGCACCCAGGTCTGTTCTGGCAATAGGGGTCAGGTAAACTGAACAGGAGCTTTCACATTCACCAGCTCTAACACCCCCAATCCGCTCCTTTCTTTGAAAATCCACTGTTCACAATGGTGGATACTTGGGTCAGACATGGGAAGAACCCTGCAATAATCCTGGGTCAATAGAACGTTTACACTGAGCCACGGCCCGGGGAGTTACAGCATGAGCCAGCAATATGCCGGGTATTTATGGCAGTGTGACTNGGGTATAAAGCAGCAGATATCCCTATAACGGCAACAATGGATCTACACTACAACATTAGGTTTATGGCTACTTTACTCTCCAATCAAAACTGTTCATCTGTACAGCCACTTTCATCAGAGGAGTAAGATATAATGCGACTTTTGAGTATAATTCAGTAAAGTCCTTTTTTTTTTTTTTTAAGACCAATGTGTGCATACTTGACTATTGTTTCTGCTGCACATTTGTGCTTAGATATTCTACATACCAGTGTCATTTAGTCACACAGTTCTTATATTTTAAGGGGATTTATTGGAATAATCAGCTATGAAATCACTAGTTGCTGATGCCAGATTTCAGTCCAGGAAAGCACAGCTGAAGTAAGCAGCTACCAGTAATACATACCTCCAAATATCCTGTATACAAAGAAGAACACCACGATCAACACAGCCAAGACGGACACGGAAGCGAGAGCGATTATTACCGTCATCTCACGATGCAACCAGCCTGTTGGACCTAAAAAAAATAATAATGAAAATAAATTAAATAATGTAACACACAGTAATGTGCAGTCATGTTTCACGTACATATGCTTTTGCTTAATAAGCAGGGCAACCATAGGAATTATTTTCATCCTTAATTTTCATCCTTAAAAATGTTATAACATGAGAAGTGATAGGGGGGGGGGGGTGATATGACAAGGGAGTGACCACCCTGCTGTGAGAGGCACACATTACAGAAAGTGCTCTTGGCTCCAGACAGCTTGGCTTTACCCCATGTCAGAAAAGGCAAATAATAACACAAAGGCTCAAACCAGGAAGGAAATGTCTTAATGAGGATATCTGCAAGAAGTTATCTGATAGTCAGCTGAAGAAAAATGACAATATGGAATCTAGAGTTATTCTAGAGACACTGTATGTTTCCATGACGTCTCCCTAAATGTTCTTAGCCCTTCCTTTAATCCAGCTATAAATAATAGGTTCATTTTTATAGATAAACACACTTCCAACACCGTACTGGATTCTGCCTTTTAACTATTAAGTTATTGGCTATATAAGGAACACCTTATAGAAAGTTGGACTTATTACAGCCNCTGGAACAGATGGAGTCTCTTTTAATAAATTTAATACAATCATAATTGAAGAATACAGTAGATAGGAAAGACTCGGAAATTGTACATGTATATTAATACCAGGCATTGGATTGCTGTGTTTTCCTTATTCACTTAACCCAAGGCTTCTCTGTAAANGAGAATGGAATTTCTTGAAACCAAAACCTTGAAACCTTGAGAGGAACTTATGTCCCGCAATACAATAACCTTGTACCAGTACAATCTGTTTATGCTTCAACATCTGTCCTTGAACTGACCATAGAAGATAGAAAAGTAAGATCTTCTTAAACATAGGAAATTAAAGTAACACTGTCACTTAGAGGTTCTCCACCTTTTGTGGTATGTCATACCAGATACAAACTAATGAATCAGATCAATTACCACAAATGAATCCCATTTTCACTACCTGCTTCTGCTCTTCTCACTGCAGGCCGCATTTCAGTCACAGAAAGAGTAACAATAATGCCATATGAAGATGGTATTAATATAAGAATTCCTGTGGACTCCCCACAGACCTCCCCCAATAGCTGATATTAGGGAAAGAAAAGAGGGTATATATAGTGAATATAAATATAAAATATGGACAAGAAACAACATTAAATCTTACAGTGACAAAAAATAAAAATAATTAAAAGTACCTGGTTGGAACAATGCATCTGTGAATTTGAATTGAATTTCCCCAACAAGCATTCTAAACCACCACCAAGTTTTTCATGCTGGGTTTAGAAATATTCCCAAGTCCCAAAGTAAGTTACTGTGCATGCGATGGGATGCCACTCACTGATCATCACTGGACCTTATCAGTATATATAAATCCTGACTTACAGAAAAGATAAGAGAGCCTGGCCATGGTAAATATCGACTGCAGGATTCATCATAGCAAATAGAGCCCATCAAGTGTTGAGATAAGGATTAGGCAAAAACCATCAAACCTGACAGTCTAGCTCCAGTATTACCAGCATTGTGATCAGAGGTGCATGAATGAGCTTCTACGTCATTCTTTAGGATAAGCTGCTTGACAAGTGTTCTCAATAAGGATAAGAGACTCCTACAATTTTCCAACCAATCTCTTGTGAACATGTGGAATTGTTTATTGTGGTGGTGGTGGTGGTGGGGGGGGGGGAGTACCTTAATGCTATTTTGCATTTGATATTTCCTGGTGGGCACATTTGATATAATCAAAAGTCATTTTCTGCAATCTGTCTTCAGGCTAAAGATCTCTGGGATTCCCATCATAGTGCATTGTATACCTGCCAGCTCCAGCAGGACTGTCCTGATTCCCATATTTTACAGTTGTTATGTAGAAGTTTGTGAGGTATGCAATTGCAGTGGTTGTATATTTTAAGAGGAATGTGCCTGTGTACAATGTGCACAATAGGATTTGTCTTCAAAATTCAAATTAAATATATTTTCATTACTGTACTATTTCTTATATATAATGTTTAAATAAGCNAAATTAAATGGAATATACTTGTGGCTGGCATAATTATTTGAAAAATAAACATACATAATGTAAACACATGATAAACAGACACATGTTGCTCTTGGTCTCCTTAATTTGCTGTTTAGAAAAATCGTGATCCTAAACATTCCCAGCTGCGATGAATGGAGAACAGGGGCTTTATTCCGATTTAAAACAAAAAAGAAGGAACTGATGTGAACTNATTTGCACTGGGTGGGATGGGGAAGGGGGCGGGGTGTAATCTAAGTTGCCATTTAAGATTAATTTTGACCAGCAGACATAGGAATCATATGAACTTACTCCATTCACTTTGATCAACAATTACTACTAATGCATATTTACTCTTTTGATTTTTGCTCATAATTGGAGCATACAGTCAATATATATGTATTTCTGAAAAGAAAAAGTCAGTGCCTGTTTCATTTCCCTCTGGAAGGTTACGTGGGACTGTCCTTTAAATAGAAATGAGCGTGTATTTTATTNCGGATGCAGACATGGAGGCCACGTTGTCTGGAGAGGCACCAGTACCACAGCCCTGCAGTGGAATGAAGGGAGGAGACAATGCCAGACCACAATTGTCTAATTCCTGTGCATCGAGTACAGGATGGACTTCTATAAAAACTTGGCAAAATGAGACTGTTTATAGTTTTAACATGGAGAAAAATCATTTACAGACAGGAAGCTACTTTTTTTTTCCTTGTGGCTCCATGCATTGTACAGCCTTATATCAAAGGCATGCTTCATATTCACCATAGTTCCAGAATGATGTCACACACTAACATTTGTACCATCTACTAGAGGACCATTGGTAGGATTGACATGTAGAACCTGATCCAAGCTCCTGGTTTCATTTTAAATTCTGTTTATTTCAAGACATGAGATAGTCGACAATATAAGATATAAAATACAGGAATAATCCACACCAGAACATGCAACATCAGCACAAATGGGAAATACATAGGATGTTAAATTACCATAATGTCTATCGTTTGCTGTTCNGGAGAATAAGACATGAGGACAGGGAGGGAAGGGAAGAAGGAGGAGGGGAAGATAAACGTCAAGTAATGAGCATGTGTGGTCTTCACACACTGTGTGAATGTGAATGTTGGGAATTGGGAGTATGACGTGCAATCACCCTTTTATAGCCTAGCCACTGAGACAATGTTGCAGCATATTCCTCATAAGCCTAGGCTCTCTACAAAGGCCATCAATGTACTATCCATTGAGTTATAGTGAANAACAACCTCTTAAGCTGCATTATTGGAATAATAGTAAAATGGACATTTTGTGTTGTTTCAGAGATATCATGGAGGATGATAGCAACCTGCTGGAGGATGGGGAACCTGCTCAGCTAGATTTAATCTCCCTCCAGAACACAGTCAAGGGCAATCCCACCAAATGTGGAGGAATGTCTCTATACTCATTTGGCAAAGTCAGCATTGCTCTGAGTTCGTGGAAATTATACGATGGTTCAAGGAGGTTTCCACTACCAACAATCTAAGAGAACAATGGTGTGCAATTAAGAATATGCTATCCCAGGCATCCCAAGAGATCTCTATTCTAAGCATTCATATACTGGAGCTTAGCGTATAGACGATCCAGCAACATTTTATAAACAATAGACAAAAGATGTGCATATCCCTACTGAGACCTACATTTTATGTAATGTTTTAGAAATTGTGCACAATGTAAATGGTTGCGGGTCAGTAGTACGGACCGATATTCAAATGGCTAGCTAGCTTTACTGAACACTTATGAGTACAAAAAGATCACCTGTAAGTGTAACTGCCTACCAGGGGTTTGGGGTTTTTTGTTTTGTCCCGATCGCCATGACAAATGGGCAGGGGTTTGGGCCAGGGTGTGACTTATTTGCCCCATTTTTGGCCTCCCACAAATGCATTTTAGTCACATTAATGACTGATAGTTTACAACAGATGCAGANCATTTGTTTGTCAGTGCCTGCAATATAAATACAAAGCAAATTCTAGTTATCTCATGGAATTATTCGTCTCGGTCTATCAATTAGAACAATATTGCAAGTCACTTTGGATTATGTGACCTTTATGAAAGGAAGTCGTGCTCTATTAAATATATAATTGCCATTTGCTGGCCAGGCATATTATGTTCCTGGTCTTGTTTCTTGGAGAGAGTTACAGAATAATGTTAGAGACAATATTATACTTTAAAGGCCCAAAACGTGTCTGTTTTTTGTTGCCTGTGTTCATGTTCTGAAAGACATTTGAGGCACAAATAGCTCAATTTTTGTTGCATGAAAAAGAAAAACACTTCGGCCTGATCTTTCTCCTCCAGACAATAACACACGCCCTTCCTTGGTGTGTCTCATATTTGTGGTTATCCTGACCTTGTGGCCTGACAAGTCTGTGAACACCGTAAACCAGATTATTACTCTCTCCTCAAGAACACTGACTGTGAAAGAGCGGTGTACAATTTCAGCAGTGACTTGAAATATCCTTTTACGTTACAGGTTGATTTATAGTAAGCNGAAACTCGGCAAACATTAGCAGGGATGTACTAACATTTTCTAAGGAATAGTATTGACATTTTAAAACATTTATTGGTTAAAATAAAATGGAACATAGAATGGAAAAAAACAAACCAGTGGATTTCCCATAGCAGAAGGCTTCCCATAAAAAGGAAATAAAAAAAAAAATTTTTATCCGTCAACATTTCTATCAAAAGCTGACTCCATACATACGTGGAATTTAAGGAAAAAAAAAGACAAGCAACAAGAAAAAAAAAAACACCCTCAAACTTAGTAAACAGTTTCATTATGGCTTTAATGTTTCTTATCAATAGTTCTCAAATAAGATCACCAATGAAAGGATTACTAATACTAATTACTAATGTACACAGCACTTCCACTTGTGCGGATTAATAACTCGACCTGGATACTAGTTACTGGATGAAAGGGCAGGGTGGAACAATTATATTCCCTCAATTAATGTCTCTACAGCTAGAAGTCTGGTCAGTGTCCCTAAATTACAGCATGATCTCAGCATGTGTGTACCCAGTTATGTATGGGCTTCAGGTTTGAGACTTGAGAAGTCATTGTTAGATAAAATTATACATAGCTTTAATACAGCATCCCAGATAGAATCAATAAATGTAATATCTGCACAAACACTGTTTATTTGTCAATGACTGAAGAGACTTGAACAGGATGCAGGCGAGAGTCTTAGTAATTAGTTAAGCACCGGGCAGGATATGCATTTACTATTGGNGTTTAGTTACAGTAGTCAATGACTTTCCCTTTATAAATATTAAGTACATCTGGCATTAACTTTGCAAATGGTGCAATTAACATGGTATGTGTTTAATTGGTCAAAATTTGGCTCCTGTTACACTCTAATTACTACATTAAATGACATTTCCAGATGTAGAGATCACAGGCNAATGTGTGCCTTTGGAAATATATTAAGCATACATGCTGGTGATAGCTGGTTCATTGTGTTAGTAGGTAAACCTATAAAAAGATCATTTTAAAGTGAATGTAGTGGACTGGAATGCAAAAGCATGCATCTTGCTACACTGTAACGTCCTGTAAGGTGTTATAACTCATATGCTTGGATAAATACTGATGGAAGTCTTAAGTCATTTTACATTTTTCTTTATTATCAAAGCACTTTACAGATATTTACAGAGAGTCAGTAAGACAAAAGCTGCAGCACTTTGAAAATCACTCAAACACTATATAATGTAGTAGTACACATACAAGGACATTACACTGAAGGTTAAGTGTGCTGAGTGCCAGTCCACACAATATGACCGTAACCCATCACATAACTGTTTATGTTTAATAAAATATACAAATACAGAGGGAAGAAATCTGGCAGAAGTGTACACAGAGTTCTACTTGTAGAGCAGCAGGAAAAGCTATGAGAAGAAGGCTGTGATGTGTCTATACAAATCACATTAATCAAACCCACCTTTGCTCTATATATAGCTCTACAAATCCTCTCAATGGGGCTTTTATGCTCCCCACCAACTATGGTACGGGTCAGGAAATCTGCTAAAAATACCATAGTGTGGCTGCTATCCCTCTTCTTAGCACACCAGGATATTTTCAAAAGCATTGATTTCCATAATGTATTTCAATGCGTGTATAGAAATTGTAGATTATTTAGAAAAAACACTTACTGCCTTTGAAGAATAACTTTATAAGGGAAGCATTTATAGGGAATAGTGCTCTTAAACACTGAATATATTACAACCGCNAACTTTCAATCAATTATTCTATTCTTTACTTGACATTATATTATTGATATTAATATTTACCCATGTAANAGGACAAATTAATGTGTACAGATGATGTCACTTGCCAGACTTTGAATGGGTGCGTATTATATGCCTAATCAGCTACATTTCAATAGCTGGTTGTGATAGAAGTACTCAGATTTACATGTTTTTTATTTTAATGTGTAGCAGTTTTATGTTATTACTTAATTATTTGGTAAATAAACCATAAATGGTATTTTGAATATATCTAGAAGTATTGAATTTTCAAAAACACATTTCAACTTTTTTTTTTATTTAAACCGTGTCACCTTCCTAACCGCTGCCACTTGTTGCAGCCCAGGAATCAGAATGACTCCTCCGAAATTGGGCTTTGAAGTCATCCAAAATCTTCCAGTGGAAGTCACAGACTATAACCCCAACCCACTAGTATATCATATGGGATCCAAATACCACTCCCCTTATTGTCTTCTTCTCCCTGTTGGAGATGCATTACAAATGTCTAGCATGATGGTACAGATGATTAATGCTGCAATAGAGGTCATTCACATATGGTGGGATTCCCATTGTATTAAGCCATTTTGGGAGAGGTTGTTCCAGGTGTCTAGTTGGATCCCATCAGATGAGGTCCTCACCCAAACCCACTTGTGGTCGTTGAATCAGGTCCAGGGATCTGTATCCACATAAAAAAAAAATCCATTGTATGCCAGCTTATTGATGCAGCTAAGCGATTATTAGAGTAAAGGAGGCGATCCTCCCAGCATTCTATTATCCTACGCGTGGTGCGCTAGCCTGGACCATTTCATGTCACTCAAGCACATAACAGCTATGGGAGAACAAGACTTTTGTAGATTTCCTGACACATGGACCCTTCTGTTAAAGGAGTAAAAATTCTACCCAATACATGCCTCTATTCCAATAAAGGCAATGCTACTATGTGCTATGTAAGGGAGGTGGGCTGGAGGTTGGTGTTTTTGGGGTGATGATCTATTGGGTTAAACCATAAATTATAGATGCTATGATTCTCCATTTCTTTTTGTAGCTTTGGGTTTTGCTATTTGTTTGACCCTCTCCTTGTTTTTACCATCGTTTCATATGGTTTCTGTATTATTATTGTGTTTTTTTTTTATTTCATTAGTGAGCAATGTCAATACATTGCTGTATGTGTGATCTCTGTGTTCTATTCATAACATTAATAGAAAATGTTTAAACTGAAAAAATGGGCAGCCTCCAACTAGTCGTGGTGGCCATCAGTGCAAGTCTGTGCCATCAGTGTGTCACTGACTGATGATAAAAAACCATGACTTTACAATGAGTTCTTTAGCTAACAAAAGCCAGGGGGCGACATGAACATTTCTGAGAGTCACCACCAGTAGAAGTAGTATGTGTACTCACAAACTATTTACTATGTGTTACACTAATTAGGCACCTAACAATTCCATTTTTCTATACTGGATGTCGAATGTAACCTGAAACAACCCAGCAAGTCAAAAATGTTCTGCTAAATGATAATAAACATATAAACTTTATCTAAATTTAAGTTATCACTTTGCAAAACAGAGGTCAAGTTCTAAGTCATAGTCTTCATTAAATATTAACCAATATTATATTTATTTTTCGTTTAACCACCTTTAATTTCCAATAATATGACCTAACTTCAGTCGACAATACTAACAGTCTTTACCCTGGTACTATGCATTAACTTATTATAATTATTTCCAGTGGTTTTTGTATATACTATAGTGTATTAATAATCTTGAGTAATAGTAATACTAAGAATTCTGATTATTGGTCNTTCTTTGTAAAGGGCCCATATCCCCCAAGCTCCTTTCCAGAAGGTTTTATCACTTTTATTTCTCCCCTCTGACACGTAACAGACAGAGCCACTAAGGAAGCAGACAGCCTGCCTCCAGGCTGGGCCATATCCAGGCTCCAGTGTTCATAAACATCCCAGGCTCCAATGAACCAGAGACAGACACCCCCCCACACATTACTATTCCCCCCACCGCCATCACCCCTCCTTCAGTTCAGGCTGCACACAGGAAACAGCTTGCTTTATCAAGAGACCCACTAACAGCAAAAACCATACAAAACAAAACGGTGACACTGTTTGCAAAACACAAACTAGTGTCTGCATGGAAGAATGCGGCTGCATAGAATATAAAAGGCAGGTCTGTAATACGTCACACCNGTTATAATCAGCCAGCATTCCAGTCTGGAATAATGCATGTAACAAGAGCCAGCTCACAGTCTATGAATTCACACTCATGTACTAGCACCAATGAGAGGAATTTGCGATAACATGGCTGCGCAAGTCTCCATATCAAGGCACTTTATAGCAAAAGACTGGACATTTGCTATAAAATACAATTGAGGCTAATTACTACTAGTAATATAGTAATGTGAAGAACAGCTAAAACAGACTATATCTATACCAGGAAGGTAGATTCTGTTGTTTTAGATAAGTCTTTCTATATAATACTACAATAAAGTAGGGCCATGGTCTGTATACCTCTAATGAGCATGTGCTTTCAAGACATTTCCTGCGTGAATATATATATACTTAATATCTTGACTTCTATGTTGAAGGTGTTTCTATTGGTAGGACGGGACAGACGGCTTCCATAATGAGAGTAAG
>JABWIB010001315.1:68251-78744 GCA_016617825.1 Platyplectrum ornatum | reverse complement strand
TTCATCGGTAAAGGGGGAGAGCTGGTGACAGTGAGGGAGAGGGTGCGTCCCTGCCGCTCCTCACTGCGTTGCTCCACCTCACCCATCCATCGACTTGTTATGCAACCTGANTCTGTCAAGATCCGCCCCTGAGCATACACAGAGCTCATATATTTAATAGAAGACAGAAGAATAAATATAGATGAAAAGAAGAAGCCAATGGGACGTCGTACACAGGGTCGGGGCTGAAAATGATGAAAGGCTCATTGGAGGGGCCAGCGATGCATGGGTGAGACCTCTAACGTGTGTGGTGGTCCAATATATGCGGAACACCTAATCACACTGTGCCCTCCTTCATCACACTGATATCATTAGCTATAGCCATATGGGCCTATTTGACAATGGAGACCTGGGGCTGTAGCCTCATTAGCCCCATTGTTAATCCATCTAGGATCATCACATGGTCCAAATCATGGTAGCTGATGGTCATATATATACAATTATTTATAGAGCTTTAATTTTCGTGCACATTGCCAAGTGTACACAAATTTTTNTTACCCAAACACATTTGTGTGTTTGATTTCACATGTAATTTGTATGGGAGANATACATCACTATAAGCACATTGCTATGTACCCCAACCTTATGCAANGTCTAAATAAATGATGGCACCTTGTGCAAATCTCTAAAGTGATCTGGAAGCTGGTGCATTATGAAAGCAGCGTATTAATAATGCATGTAATTAGAACACACAAATGCTGGAGGTTTTTTTTTTCTAATTACAAAACAATTGCAGATAACAGTAACAACACATTTAGGAAAATTTCATATTCATTTCACAGCGCCTTTAATCAATATTCTCGGCTAGAAATCAAGCTGGAAGGTTATTATCCTCTCCTTGTGGATTTAATTACATCCGTATCTCATGACCATAGAAATCAGAGATAGCGAGTGCCACTGTTTATGGGGGTAAAGTAGTGCAATTAATCCTGTTTTCTCATTTCCACAGGAAGTAATTCAGCTTTTTATCTCTAAACGTGAAAATACATATAACATATAGAGGAAGGTTCTTACAATTGATTTTTGCCGTTACCCAAGAGATACATTCCAGAGTATCGTAATCGAGGGACGAATCCAGTCTTGTGACAATGGCCCCATGCCTGGATTGTATAAAAACTGATTCTGCGTTCTAAGCNCTTGCATCCTTGGAAACTGATTGGACTGTACACGAGTCAGAAATGAAAGGAAAGGTACAAGAAGTCTATACGTGCAATTCCCATTATAGCAGCATGGTTGGAATTGCATACAGCGGCACGGTTGGTTCAGTGGGCAGCATTCGTGGTTACCAGCATTGAGGTCATGAGTTTAAATCCTGGNCATGACCTTATCTGTGAGTTTGTATGTTCTCCCCCTGTGCTCTGTTTCCTCCCACATNCCTCCCATGTATGTGTATGTGTAATTGCCCCTATGTATCAATCTCCTATAGAATGTAAACTGGCGGGTAAGTCCCTCTTCACCACCCATTCTGTGTGTCTGTATTACCCACTGTACGGGGCTGNGGACACTNTGTAGCACCTAATAAATTAGTGGAGATAAATAAAAATAATAGTAGTATCTATAGTAAACTTACTGGACATCTTCTGTATATGTATAATGTTATCTAATACAGTCAGGTTTGCCACAATAGCTGAGGTTCATGCACAATCCCGCGCTCATGCTATGTCTCTGCTGCTTTTGGCCAGTGGTTATACTATTTCTAACATCTGTCTGAAATCTAAAACAGATATTGGTTTAGCTGTAACTGGCGCCAACACATTATTGAAACCTTGCTCTGGTAGAATTTCACTGCCAGAGTATAGCCAGGCTGTCGAGAAAGGGGGGGAAGGAGGTACTCTTTACCCGGGCCCGGGGCTGACAGGGGGCCCGGGATTTAGATTGATGGNTTTTGGAGGTTTCTTTTTAGCTGTTTATTGAGAGAGATCTGCAGTGAGAGCAGCTCTTATGTGTAAGAAAGAGAAGCCTGTACCCCATCACTGGACAATGGATTTACAATGTATCCTGCTTGAACACTTTCCTCCCCATGAGAGGTACACACACATATAATGTACTTTTGCTTCTGTAGGTCTAGTGCTTTCTACTTTGTCGCTATACATTCAAGGGGAAACAGGCATGCCCCCAGTAGTGTGAAAACATGTCTGGCAATGGCGTATGCCGCACAACAGCGAAAAAATAGTGCTTATTAAATATGAGGGGGGCCCAGTAAGTTGCTGTACCGGGGCCCAAAATTTCTCTTAGCGACCCTGAGTATAGGCTCATTACTCTGTGTTTCTGTACCATTTATTATTCAGACATCCCTATGGATTCATTATGCAGAACTACTCAACTAAACAACCATATTTGTGGGCTTAATGCCCACAATGGCCGCCATTGCCAGAGGAATTGCCCATCATAGCTGCCACAGGAAGGAATTCGCTTTGTCATTGGTGGCCAGGGACCACATGTCCAGGCTGCTAGACACCTGTGACACTTTCCCCGGTGCTCGTTGCATATTGTCAATATTGGTCAACGTCTCAGCATGTATTCAGAATTGGCTCCGTCCCGGCTGCCATAAAACATCGGCAAATTAGTTCAGATGGGCTGATCTGATTGCTCTGCACTCCTGCAAATAGGCCGGCAAGTGCATGTTGTTCCTGGAAGTTATTGCCCTTTGAAGCTCTTCTTTTTGTATTTTCTTTCCCTCTCTCTCTCGTTGCAGTCCCAGGTTATAATGGGTTGCTACCCGGGACCGTGACCTGCCATGGCACCTGCCGCATGCAATTACTTCCCCACCATCGGAGGCGAGAGTGAAGCCCAGTCCCCAGTGAGACTCCACACCTGGGTTATGTGCTACCTGTATCTGGTTCTCTGTATCTGTGTCAGCCATTGGGATACTCACCCACTGTCTAGTGATGAATCCTAACATATAGCATGCTTAATATATCATTATTATAAATATTTCAGCATCTCCATTCATTGATTAAAAATCCTGTATAAACACTATTTTGAATTACATACAAACGACATTTAGCTGACGGCTGTATGTATATCTGAACAGTTAATTTCGAAGCGTTTAACAACAGCGCCTTGACTGGAGTCTATAGGATCTATTAAAGACATTGAGGAGGTTTTGTTTTGATGGCTACACACTCTGTGAACAATACAATTTTATTAAACATCCATTATTGAACAATAAGGGCCTAAGCCTGAGGCGCCATTCAACACCTCTGTCTTGTGTGTCTGCTATATGTATTCTTAATGAACAATGTATTGTATTGAGAGTATATGTATTCTCAATGAACAATGTCCTGCAGCGCATTAGCAGCTAAACAAAGGTTTATGAGACACTGTAAAGTGACAACAAGCTGTGAGTTACTGTAAGTGTCAAATCCTGCCCTAACCTTCACCATTTACTACAGCAACGCTCCATGAAATCCAGTAACTGTGGAAAGAACTCATAAACCGGAGGGCAGAAGGACGGGACTGGACCAATATAATCAGGTACAAAGATAGAATTGTGTTTGACACCCTCCAGCCAACTTAAAATAGACTTTTCTAGAAGAGAGTACCCTTCCCAGAAGAATCGTTACCATGTGTTTGCAAAACAATCACATGCATAAGAAGGCAATGAAACGGCCGACAGAAGCCTAGATATGTTAACTGCCTTATGACAACTGTATAATCAAGTGGAAGCCATGCTTAGCGTATGTATGTTGTTATATGGTGAAGGACATTTAGAAGCTGGATATTTTTATCACTTTTTGTAAGTAGTTGGCTTCACTGTGTTATGGGAAGCCCTTGTTGCTTCAATGAAAACAGACATAGGGTTTAACTGTTCCTCAAGGGCAAATGCAAAATTTATAGAGGGGAGTTTCCATGCCATGCCAGCAAAATGTACATGACCAGTATGTACTTGTGAGGTGGAGAATGTACCTCAATGATATCTTCTTGGTCTTTAATATCTCGAAGCAAAATGAGGGTTAGCTGGCTCCATTTATCACTTAGTTAGAAAGCAAAAGCATACCCATACCTGAAAAATAGGGAAATCTTAAAAATTCCAAAGCCTAAATTTAAACGAAACTGTGGGAATGGAAAATTGGGGATGTTGCCCATAGCAACCATTTAGATTCAAAGCTATATTTTATTTTACATACTGGAGAATGTGAACTAAAATCAGATTGGTTGGTTGTTATGGGCAACATCCCCAATTTTCAAAATCTCAAAGTTTAGTAATTTAGGCCCAAGTGTAGAAGATCTCCTGGGAATGTCAAGATACACAGAAGATACAGATGCAATGGGTGAGCTGTGATGTCATCTTATTTGGAATTCCACTATTACTGGAACGGTGCGATCCTGGAAACTGTAAAAATCAATGAATCAGTCTTTGTTAATGAATGAATCAATGAATCCATGAATCAGTCTTCTGATACACCAATCGTGGTGTATCAGAAGGCCAGAAAACCAGGGAGGGAGTCACATCTTTCTGTAGCATATCCAACAGAGAGCTCCATTTACTAATATTGGCATAGGGAACAGTAATTGTGCTTACTGCTCGCTGCGCTTTACTGTGGTCCTTAATGTGTCGCAGCTGATATTTACTAAAATTACTTACCCTTGTGACGTCCCACTAAGATGTCTAAAGGTAGAAACAGCACATTATTTACCTGTTANTATGTTTTCCCTGAATTCTCCATGGCAGCACAAGAAATGAAGTTGATTTAAAATTGTTCGCTCAGTTTTGCCACAAACCAAAAAAAATAAAATATTCCAACAAGACGCAAGACGGTAAATTGGCGGGCGTGAATACTGTACTTGCGCATTGCACTTTTTTGCACGCAATTCACAGTTACACTTTTTGGCCAAAAAAACACAGCTCTGGATTGCACGCATGTGCGGAAGTACGCAGCGCCTGCACCTGTATCTGGTCCTTGAGATTGAGTTGGATGGTCCAGCTTCCTTAAGTCTAGGAGGAACCGCATGTAACTCCCCAACCCCAAAGCTTGCATCCGTGGTTACTACTATTGGTCTGAGAGGAAGAAAGGACTTTTGCTGACTTGTCCTATCTTCTTGAGACCACCATTGAAGATCTCTTCTGGCTGCTGGGGAGAGAAATATCTGTTGGTAGGTATCAGAGGCATCCCTGTCCCATTGCCTGAGGAAGCAGGCTTGGACTTGTCTTGTGTGAAGTCTTGCCCAGGGGACTGCATCTATGGCTGAAGACATGAGGCCTTGGAGCTTTAACGTAAGAGATACTGGAGCTGATCCTGACTTGCGCATTGCGGCTGAATGTGGGCGCAGTGCGTGCCTTTTGTTGCGTTTTTTCGCACTGCGCATGCGCACATATCTCTGAATCTCACGCTAATCAGGCGCACATTAGCGACTGCGTGTCTCTGCGCCTCCTTTATTTGCACTGCTATTATTGGGCGTGCCAGGATATTTTAATGAGAATTTGCGGCGTGGCCGGTGTTGCTGCGCATTGTGATTATTGACCATCTGCGCCTTTCTGCTTGCGGGTGCCTGGGGATGGTGCAACTGGTATATTTCCTATACTTTTCTGATAGTTCAGCATATGTGATATAGTTGCAGGAAGTGTTCCCTGGCCTGCACTGTGGTTTGTGCTCATCTAAGTTGTGGCAACTCATGTAACAGCTTTTACATTGGACAATGTGGACTTTATTGACAGTAAAAGACTGAAATAACTTACATTATAATTGTTTCCAGCTACGAGTTCTGTGGGATGTATAATAATATTCAGTGGCTTATTTCATTATATTTGAAATTGATAGGGAAATGACACCAGTCCTACAACATCTTCATTTCATGTTTGTATTTTATGTATGTTAATGAAAAATAGTCACAACTCAGGATCAGGTCCGCTGGCACCTGGATTTTCTATTTCCCTTTCCTGGCGAGTGAAGTTACGTTGTTTACTGCTGGGTAAGAGAGACTGTCATGGAGACTGTCTATTCAGACCCCAAGATACTTGACAAGATGGGTGGTATAAGTTGGTTTTTGTCGTAATTGATGAGTTATTCGTGTTCCGTCAGAAGGTCAATGACCCTGTTGGTATGTTTAGTTGACAACTGACTTGTGCGTGCTGCGTACTTGGTGATGTTGCGAGGCCAAATGGGAGTGACTGACACACTGACACATGCAGGTATGCCTACTTTAGGTCTACCAACATGAGGAACGCTACTTGCGAGATGTTCAGGAGAATAGTTCTCAATGACTCAGGTCGAGGATTGTTCTGTAATCCCCTGTCTTTTTCTGTATTATGAAGAAATGGAAGTTAAAGCCTTGAAAGGCTTGATCTTTTGGTACCAGCCTGCTGTTCCACTAGAGCCGATGGGAAGGGAGACCTGGTGAAAATGTCTCTGGGTGTTAGCAGGAACTCTATTTTGTATCCACTGGTTATAATTTCCCTGACCCAGCGGTCTGTGGTGGATGAAAATTTTGACTTTGTGCAGACCATTGTCCCCTCCAATAACTGTGGCCAGGTCTGTAGGTCCTTGCTTCTCGGGTCTCAGCTGAGCGGCGTGGTTGTCTAGTGGCTAACTGTCTTCTGGCCATGTCCTGAGGCAGCCAGGAAGACTTCCCTCCTGATAACTGTTCTATAATCTCATTGGGTTTTTCCGAAGAGATAATCCCCTTGGAAATTTGCGTTTGCAGTCTTACCTTGGATTAAGTGTCCACTATCCATGGCTTTAGCCATAGGGCCCTCCTGGTAATGGCATTAGTGCCTGCAGCTCTGGTGGTAAAGCGTATCACATCTAGGGAGGAGTTGCACAGGAATTCAATCGCTAGTTGAATGTATTGTACCGATTTTATGAGGTTGATTCTGTTCATTCCATCTATAAGATCTGACTCCATAGTATGACACCAGCCACGCAGCACCCTAGACGTAGTGGCTATGGATGTTGTTACATCACTGAACCCCAGGGAACGTGCTTCTCAGTCCCAGATCTATCTTATTTTCCATGGGGTTTTTGAAAACATTGGCATCTTTTAGTGGGAGCATTGTCTTGTGGGACAACTGAGCTACTGCTGCGTCCACTTCGGGCGACTCGTCCCATTTACTAGTGTCCTCCTGCAGGTATGGATACGTGCGGTTAAGCTTTGCTGGTGTTGTTATCCTTTTATCAGGGGTTTTCCACTCACCAAGGACCAGATCTTTCAATATGTCCAAGAGGAAAAACTGATCCTCTTTTTGTATTCATGAAAAAAGGGGTCTTGCAGCTTCAGGCTCTCCTGGGACTCCTCAATGTTGAGGGCTTTGTATATCAGTTTTAACAGATTACTAATTAAATCAGGGTTTATATCTGGATCTTCCCTGTCTGCTGCCCTTTCCTCCTCAGAATTCTCTGACACATAGACAGGCTCTGGGACTGATCCAGAGTTTGGGCGCAGGCGCAGTTTCTGCATGGATGCGCTGTGCTACACATCCAGAGTTGCGTTTTTTTGGGCAAAAACTGTGAATTGCTTGCAAAAAAACGCAATGCACAAGATTCAACCGCAGTTCAGCGCCTTGCGTCTTGTTGGAATAATTGTTTTTTTTTTTTTGGTTTGTGGGAAAACTGAACAAACAATTTTTAATCAACTTAAATGAAATTTAGTGGTTTTTAGGTAAAGTTATTTGGAAAGTTTCCGTTACACTGACATTACATTTTATAGTTTTTATTCTTCATTTTTTTTTCATTAACATAAATAAAATAAAAACATGAAATGAAGATGTTGTAGGACTGGTGTCATTTCTGTAGCATTATCACATATATATGAAATAAGCCACTGAATATTATTATACATTCCACAGAACTCGTAGCTGGAAACAATTATAATGTAAGTTATTTCAGTCTTTTATTGTCAATAAAGTCACATTGTCCAATGTAAAATCTGTTACACGAGTTGACACAACTTAGATGAGCACACTGCACAAACCACAGTACAGTACAGGGAACACTTCCTGCAACTATATCACATATGCTGAACTATCAGCAAAGTATAGCAAATATACCAGCTGCACCATCCCCAGGCACCCGCAAGCAGAAAGCCGATGGTCAAGAAGCGCAATGCGCAGCGCTAACCGCAACACCGGCCACGCCGCAAATTCTCATTAAAATATCCTGGCACGCCCATTATTCGGTGTCCAAAAACACGGAGACGCAGAGGCACAAATGCGCTAATGTGCGCACTAATAGCGTGCGATTCAGCATTGCACGCATGCACAGTGCGAAAAAGAGGCAGAACAAAAACACAAATTCCGACGCAATGCGCTACTCAGGATCTTTAGCAGAGCAAAGGCAAAGGTGGAGGAGGGAAATGCAGAGCATATGGCAGCAGAAGCATGCATAGTCTTATCAGACTTTTGGGCTGTGAACATCTTTCCTCCATGTTAATGGATGATCATTTTGAGCCCGTCTGCATTAAAGGTTTAAATATAGCGATGGAAGTCGCTCTTTACGGCGCTGTCATGTGTCCACGCTTTATGGCCGTACACCCGGAAGTCCTCTTTTCTGCGCCAACAGCCCTCAATGCACTACTGATTCACCCGGGCTGGCGTGGCCTATGGCACGCAGCACATCAATCATATCCACCCTCCTGAATGGGCAGACGCATAGGGCCTTCAAAAGACAGAGGGCTGAAATGCCTCGCCTTGCTTCAACCTCCGGAGCACCCTGGATCTCTATGAGCTATGCTGTGTAGGTAAACAGGAAGAGAAAGAGGTGGGAGGTTTGCACACCGCCATGTCTTCCTTCTCTTCCTGTGCATGAAGAAAGGGGATGTCCTTCCAATGGTTGTGGGCAAAATATATGTATATACATTTTTTTTATTTATTTATCTTTTTTGATAAAAATCTTTTTTTTTACCTTATTCCCCATATATACCCCCTTTCAATCCCCCTATTTGGGGAAGGAAAAGGGACATATAGAGGGGACCTCTGGAATTCCTTAAAGAATGCCATTCTCAGATGACTTCTTTAACATCTCTCTGCCAGCACTTAAATATAACCATCGACCGGAACCACATTGATTATAGCGGGTTGCCGATAGTTATACTAATATAATTTTTCGCTGTGATTACCGGGAGCCAAGAATTCCTTCATGGCCAGTTGAATGGGTCATACACATGTATTAGAATCACTTACAGGCTTCAGGCAACATTAGGGTATTTTATAGGAACATGCCTTCTGTCACGCTGTTTTAAATTTACAATTTACCCCACAAGCTTAAATGTAAATATTATTTTCCTTATAACACAGGACTCTGTACGGGGGGGGGGGTTGGGATTTGTTGCTCTATACTCCTGTTTTGGATTTCTATACTGCATCCTTCCCTTACTTTAAATACAATAATTTCATATCCAGGTTTCAGGCAGAAGCCTCGCATCTTCTGCTATTTGCTTATATTGGCCCTGATTCCAGTGACATAAAAAGACAGGAAATTAATTCTATTTGGGAAAGGTTAGGAAATATGTCCAGGCTCACTGGCTGTTTCATGCAGTATTGTTGTGTTCTTTGTTGTGCATTAATGTGTGACCTTGTATGATTGTATATGCATTAAGATGAAGGTCACATACAGTACATAGAACTCATGCTGCCATAGACATGTATAATGGTAGTAACTCTACAGTACACATGCTCATGAACTATTAGCCCTTACACAGACTACACTTCAGTGATTTACCTGACAAGCAAAGGCAGAATTATGTCAGAAGGGCAGCAAAAAGTGTAGAGGTCATTATGTACAAGAAATACTGAGAACACACATGCAGGGTGAGAAAACACATGGTAATTCTGGCAAGAACAGCACAGGCCAGCTCTGAATATGAATGTTTGATTCCGGGGTAATGACTGCAGACACAGCACTGTTACACGCATCTGATAACTTTATATCCACTATACCACACCCAAAACTGAGAAGAATAAAGGTTTTTTTTCTCATGCACACACATACAATGGTGCAAATTCAGACCTCAGATTTTCCTCTCTTTAGGATTACTGGTGTTTTTTTTTTATAAGAAAAACAGAATTGCTACTCTAAATGCATTCTGCCTCATTTAGACATAAAGGGAATGGCAATTTTGATAGAGGGGCAGGACTGACTTTACAAGTGGACATTTCCTCTTAGTCAGTGCACAGTATAGATGCTCCCTCTTAATCCCTAAACAGGATAGGTGTTCCCTCTTAGTCAGTGATCGCGTTAACACGTCTACATGTGTCTCTGACGCGTTCATAATGTTAATTACTCATTGATATTGGTCCCATGCGTATTTTCACGCAGGGACCAATCCCCGCCATTATCCCTGACTATGGCATAAACCAGCTGTATAATACCGCCGTCTATGCCACAGAAACGCTGCTCAGTGCAGTCAATGAGGAGGGGGGCTGTCAGGCTGTCAGGTGAGGAGGAGTCGCGGCATCAAAAAGGGGTGGGGCCGATGTGTGTCAGGGGCAGGGCTTATGTGTCCCGTGGCCCAAACCT
>JABWIB010001315.1:53116-66825 GCA_016617825.1 Platyplectrum ornatum | reverse complement strand
TAATAATAATAATATTATTATTTATTAATATGTGTTACATTATGCAGGAATATGGTATATTAATATATGTTAGTATATGCAAGAATATAGGTATATAAAGGGCTGGCCATTATAGACCACATTAACATTTAATTTAATTGCCGCTAAAAAATACTCCTCTTTGGCAAGAAAATACTCCTTAAAAATGCTATGAGGAGTATTTTTACTCCTGCTGAAAAAATGTAGCGCTATCACTGGTGTACAGTATAAATGCTCCCTCTTAATCCCTATACAGTATAGGTGTTCCCTCTTAGTGTACAGGATAGGTGTTCCCTCTTAGTTAGTGTACAGTATAGATGTTTCCTCTTATTCCCTATACAGTATCATGATAATTAGGTAAAAGCAGAGTTATTGCATACATTTTCTTCAGTTTTCACTAGAGAGGAGCCCATGGTAGGAGGAATGCAACCCAAACCATTTCTCAATACTTAGGTAACAGAGCAAGATGTCCAAAGGAGGCTTAAAGGAGGCATGCACCCAAGGGTTCTCAATAAGCTTAACTCAGAAATAGCTAGACCACTATGCTTAATTTATATAGATTCAATTATATCAGGTTTAGTACCAAGGGACTGGTGAATAGCAGATGTGGTGCCATTGTTTAAAAATGTAATTAAATTAAAACCAGGGAATTATAGACCTGTAAGCCTGACATCAATAGTGGGGAAAATACTGGAAGGCATAATAAAGGATAATATTCAGGATTACTTAGTGGCCAATAAGCATAGCATATTACTGGGAATAAGCATGGATTTATGAGGGATAGGTCTAGTCAAACTAATCTACAGTAATTAAGAAGAAGTGAGTGTGAACTTAGATAATGGTAATGTGTTGTACCACTATCTACAAATGCATTAGAGGTCAGTACAGAGAGCTTTCACATGAACTCTTTACCCCCAGAACCGTTAAGACGACATGTGGTCACCCACTAAGATTAGAAGAAAGAACGTTTCACAACTAGCAGAGGAAAGGGTTTTTTACAGTAAGGTCAGTGAAGCTCTTGTGTAATTAATGTAGGTTGAACTTGATAGACTGATGTCTTTTTTCAATCTCAACAACTATGTTACTATGTATAGGCATTCTCTCTCTCTGTGTGTATGTGTGAGAGCAAGTTTATGGAAAAAGTCCTTGTGAGCTCCAGGTCATACCTGGAGAGCAATTGAGCTTCCTGGGATTGCTCCCCAGGAGAACCCCCAGGCTTCTGGGTATGGTCCGGAACCAGGCGCCATTTTGGCTGGGTAAAGAAAGCCAGCGAGAACCTGAAGAGTCCAGCTTCAGCCTCTATCAGCCAAAACAAACAAAACGTCCCAAGGCCTAGCTCTTTGCAACAAGGCGACTCAGGCAAAGAGAAGCATGACGCTGGGCCATAAGATACCCCCCCTACCCCCCCCCCCCACACTTACCATCTGGCGATCCGTGAGTGAGTGGTACTTAACACACTCCCCAGTCCAAGCAATGTGATGAAGGAGGCCTCCGGAGAGGCAAATTGTGGTCTAGTTGCACCTAAAGCCCAGGCCATCAGTGTGGGGCCTGCAAGTCTTGGCGGTCCTGCCTTTAATCCTGGAGATGTGGATGCCTTTGACAAGGAGGTTCTGAGGATAAGAAGCCAAATTGCCTATAGGCGCAAGAAAAGGAATAATGCCTTCATCAGTGATAGGTGCACTATAAGCCTGGAGATTGCTGCTTTGGAAAAGATCTTGGAGGAGAACACTCTCAGAAATCTACTAGCCAGTCTGGAGGTTTCTGCCAAGAACCAATATGCTCCGGAGGATCATCAGAGCGTGTGTTGCTCGGGACCTAGAGAAAGAGATTGACCTAACTGTGTTCAGCAAACAGCAAGTCCTCCAACTTCAGGGGGTAACCTGAGTGTGAGTCTCTTGGAGTGTGCTATGAGCAATCGTACATCTGAGATCCCTGTCCTCCAATGTAGTGGTGACTGATAATGTGTCTAGTGAAAATACTAATGTGCTGCCTGTAAGTAAACCCATGTGTAGTCTTGGGAAAGTGGATACAGGTGTTAAAGCAGAGATCAGCAAAACAAATGATAAAACTGCTCATACTTTGACAGAGCCTAGAAGCTCTATGCATCAAGCCACCACTAATATGCTGCAAGCAGTTTAGGCCTCATCCACCAATGTTGTTGTTTCCACTGTAAGTAAGACCTAAGGTTCAGCAAGAGATAAAACCTGGAGTAGATGCTATATAAATCAAATCTGAGCGAGGTGCAGGTAGCGGTGGTAGATTCAATATTTGGGTCTCTAAAAGTTGCTGCAGGGACAAGGGCAGTACTGGAACTTATTGAAAAGGCTGAAATGAGAATACCCAGCATACTGCCCATGTCTGCCCCTGTATCTATTACTGGATATCAGTCAGTGGTTGCCATGGTGGCTGATCTCGCCTCGTGACTTCCAGGGACTTCCAGGGTCCCGTCCCCAACATTTCCCCTGGTGTGTTCACATACACAAATGTATGGTCAGGAACAAGGCCAACAGCCACAGCGGAACCAGGCTTCCTATTTTGGGTCTTTTAGGGGTCAGTCCCCTAGGCAGCGCAATATGGTGCAATAAAAGTGTATTGGTCAAGGCTCTCCTCCATCAAGAGCAGAATTTTTGGGAAAGATTTTTGAGGATTTCAGTTTCTCTGCCCCTGGCCTGTTCGCTTGTATACACCTGGTCAATTCTCCGGACTTTGATATTAGTTTTTTGTTATATCAAGGGCTGCAGGAAAAATATTGGCTTTATCAACTTTAAAGCCTTCAGAGTGACCCGACAAGAGTGCACCAAAATTACTATTTTGGTGAGAAATGAGTCCATGCTGGTAGCGGTCTCACCTACTGGTGAGGTGGTCTCACCTACTGTCGATATATTATCCCTGTTTGTTAGTCCCAGACCCAGCAATGTGTGGGGTGGTGGCTGGTCATCAGTGTTGCCCATATATCATCTGCGGAGTTCAATGGCCAGTATCAAATCCAGTGGTTCTAACCTGGCCAGCCCTGCATTGATGCAGGGATTTTAGACATATAATCCAAGATTGTCCGGTTGCCAAATGCTCCGGCAAGTGCGTGCTTTAAAATCAGCTGCAATCTGTGTTGGCCACAACCAGAATGTTCCTGTCCTGGTGAGCGGGTGGAGGCATCTGGGGTGACTTTAATCCTTGCAGAGCAGGCTGCGCTGGTTGCTTAGACTGTTGAGAAGGTGAAGGCAGAGGGTCAGCCGGTGAGTGTGGAGAAACCCATTAGGACACAGAGTAATGGTGAGCTGGTTCAGAAAACCAATCATCCTAGGAGGTAGAGGAGGAGTGTGTCTCCTTGTAGAGATACATGCAATTCAATTATAGCTAAGGGCAAAAAAAAGTCCCTGCAGGGTTGCAATATCTCAAAAATGTAGTCTCCAAGAACAAAGTCTACCAGATCAAATCTGTAGTGGAGAGGTACCTGAACTGCGGCTTGGCCGCTCTCTTGTGTCTCCTACCCTTCCCGCTCTGGACCCTACCTCTCATGTATCTTCCATCGCATCCCTCCCTTCTCTCCCTCCACCTTCTGTTATTTTTCCTTCCCCACCTCTGTTGTCGACCCAGGCCTGCAGGTCTCATTTACCCCTTGACCCTGGCTTACAGGCCCCTAAACATTTGCAAATCCTTGATGGTCCTAATTTAGATTATTAGGTCTCTGGTACCTTTGCCCTAACTCCCTTAGTTCCTGTACAACCTGTCCCGAAGCTGACTGGGGGTACCTCTGACAATGGGGATGTGAAGCAAATGGAGCTACTCCTCCCTGGGGAATCTCCTGAGAAAACCCCTGAGGATGAGTTAGTTACCCTCAATGAAAATGAAGAAGTCCCTGGGGGAGTCAGTGCCAAGAGGTATGGCTCCTCAGATGAGGACTCTAAGGCTTGGTTGATAAAGAAAATATAATTTTGGTCCTACATCTATCACCCTGAAAGATGGTTCCCCAAGATGGTTCCCCACCCCATAAGGTTTGTCACTTATTAACGTGGCCTCCATACTTTCTGAACGAGCTCATTATATGGCCTTTGATTTTGTTCAATACAGTTGAGGCTGATTTTTTATTTTCCGATCTGCACAAAGAAAAACAGAAGTGGAAAAGTGGGCCCTCCTACTGGTCTCTTGTGGCCATGCCTTACAGTGGGGAGGTGGGACTTTTTACCGGCATCATAACCATTCAGTTGGTTATAGAGGTATGTATATACATGATGGACATCATCCTTTGGGGGCATGTGCTACGACTCACTAACATTTAAGGTGCCCAAACAAAGTGGGATAGGAAGTGTCTTTTCAGGGAGATTAAACCGTATATTTNTACGGTCCACAAGGTGGTCTTTGTTCAACACTGTTATTAGGCCCAAAGACAGGGGGATTCAAGTACTACCCTGGGTTCCAAATTTTCCAGTTAGCATGGTTAGTCAGGCTGGCCTGCTGCACGATTGCCATTCACTAGATCTCACAGGTTTCACTTATTATAGAGGTGTAGAAGTTGTAGGTCTAAAATAGATAGTTTTTTTTTAAGGAGAGCTCACAGACCTTGGCCCCTGTGTGTCTGATGCCTTTTGAGTTCTCTGATCACATTTTTTTGAGTGCTGCCTTGAGTAATTTGGAACCCACCCAGAAATGTAGGAGTCTTTGGCGCTTGAGCTCCAAGCTCCTGGAGGAGTAAGTGATCAGGCAGTCTTTTAAGGACTTCCCTGAATCTCAAGAGTCACTTCTGGGGGTTAGTTGGTGTAGGTCTTAGTTGTGGGACGTATTTAAGAAGCAGACTCAAAGCTTCTTTTGCAGCCTTGTAACACATCAGAACTTGTTACCTTGAGAAGGAAACTTGCATTCCTGATCTTTGAGCGGAGAAATGGTGGGGAGATCCCCCAAGTGAAGGCTAAAATGAAGGAAATACAGTACAACGTATTTGCTTCCCTGGTTCTGGAGATGGATTATGGGAAGTACCACTCATCTGATCCTTACCAGAACTGCAGGAAAGCTGTTGATACTAAGCAGGTGAGGGGACTATAAGATACCAGGGGTGTGCTTTGGGTGGATAGGGGAGGCATCCTTGGTGTTGTGCAGTCCTTCTACTCTGACCTTTTGTCTGAGCGGCCACTATTTAGAGAGAGGATGAACTGGTTCCTGAAGACACCTGGTCCTGAAGCCCATGTTAGCTAGCTTGACACATTGGGCTGAGAAATAACTGTGGAAGAGGTCAGAGTTGCCATAAATGTAATAGTTTGTCTATCAAAAAGTCACCAGGCCGGGATGGTTTAGCCTCCGAGTTGTTTAAGACCTTTAAAGACAACCTGGCCCCACATCTTTTGGAGATATTTAATGAGAGCCTGGGAAGAGGATTACTTCCATCCTCAATGAGGTCCTCCGCTCTTATTTTACTGTCTAAAGGAAAGGACTCATCACATATTGAGAAATGGCGCTTCATCCCCACTTCTTAATATAGACAGGAAAATTCTGGCCAAGGTAATTTTCAACAGATCGGGTCTCAGATCGTCTGCTTTCCCCCTCTCAGCATTGCACTGTGAAGGGTGGCAGCATTGTCATACTGAAAAGTGGGGAAAATACTTGCTAACACTGGACCAGTCCAAGGCCTTTGATAGTGTTAATCATGATTACCTGTGGGCCCTACTTCTGCATTATAGCTTGGTTGCGTACCATCTACAGGCAGACATAGAGCTTCCCTCTGATTAATGGATGGGTGGGTCTGGCTTTCACGGTTGATTAGGGTTTCAGGCATGGTTGCCCTCTGAGCCATCTCTTGTATGTGTTTGCATTCGACCCCTTTGTATGGAGGGATGAAAGCAGCACTTTGAGGGGGTCCGTTGAGAGTTGTGGCTTACACCGATGATGTCACTGTTGTGTTGTCGAGTTCCGAGGAGGCAGTGGAGAAGGAGGGCCTTATTTTTGGCTACTCCGAGGCCAGTGGCTCATTGGTAAACCGGCAAAAGAGTGAGGTTCTTTTTTTGGGGGAGGTCACCAGTTTGATTTTCCAGACAGCTTCCCCTGGACCAGTCAGGAGATTTAAATCTTAGGTATTTTTTTTGGCCCTGGCGATTATGCCACCTGAAATTGGGATCTTAGGCTGGTTGAGGCATCCCAGAAGGTTAAGGTATGGAATAGGGAAAAGATTAGCCTTATCAAGACCTACCTCGTTCCAGTCTGTGCCTTGTGCCTGAATGTAGGTGGTCTAATAAAGTTTTCTATTAAAAACATTCCCTCTTAGTCAGTGTACAGTATAGATGTCCCCCTTTGTGTACATTATACACTGAAAACATAAATCTGAATCTGGCTCATTTTTATTATTATTATTATTATTATTATTATTATTATAATTATTCACAACAGAAAAATGTTATAAGACATTTTTGTTTAGTGTATATTAATATAATTTTTTATGGAATCCAACAAGTATTCAATCTGCTTATATTGAAATCCATCAAATGAAAAACTAAAGATCAAATGGTGATTTACACTGCAGTCCTCTTGGTACCTCATCGGAAGCTGTGTATCCAGCTGGACTATATAAGAAGCAGTCCTTTCTGCCAGACAGAGAAATCCTAATCCTCTGTTCATGCATCGCCTATAATACAGCGCTTCCAGCATTTGGAAAAAGATTCTTTGTGGGTTGTGTCATAACTTGTAAAATCTCTTAATGAGCAGTTAACTGGTTAGCAGATCGCGTACATCTGGTGGAGATCAATAAAATTCTTTCTCAACTGAAAGATATTCACTTCTATTTTCTAAGAATCTGATGAATGTATATGATATACAATAAAACTGACTTAATCTTATAAAGACGAACATTTATATTATCCAAACTACATTCTATCGTGTATCAGGCTAAATACATTTTCATGTATACATTATACTCTATAATGTTTTCATACCAATGTGTGCTGTTTGACATGAAATACAAGAATATATATTATATTTACAATTGTGCCGACTTTTCCTTTATATAGTACATTAGAAATGTTCGTATAATCATAATATTTAATGTTGTATTGCTTGTCAAACATGGAAACTGTATGAGGTATTTTCTGGTAAAGGTAACTGATTTACATAGATGTCATGCAGAACTGGACAATATAGTCTAGATTCCAGAAGGGAATCTAGACTTAAGGGACTGATCCAAAGTTACATTTACTGTACACGTTTTTCTGGGTGCACGTGTAGAGTTCAGCAAATCCATGCTGTAATGCGAGGGGTGTGTATGAATTTGTAAATTAGAGTTGAGTTAGGAAATGCCGCCTCTCAACTATAATTCTGTTTTCAGTTTATACTTGTTTTCCCATGTAGTTCAGTGTTTGGTTTTGCCCAGGTCTACATGTGCACCTGTTTTACCCTTACTCCCAAACTCTGGATCAGCCCCTTACTGCTTTCTCCATTCTGATTGGGTCATTAGATAGAGTTCCATTGTCCCAACACAATTAAGAAAAGAGAGCTTCGTGCCATACCCATCCAATAGTTGGAATATTTGTGCTGGATGTAACCATGATGTAACCCAATCCAGCACACAGCCAGGATTGGGTTACATGTTTTGGGAGTACACACTGATCAGATGTTGCTAAAACTGTCTTTTATCNTGTGATTGACACAATAATCTTTCTGGTGTGGACCCAGCATAACTGTATTGCAAGTAAACCCCCCTTATCCCAATGTCTTCTCTACTGCCCACCCTTCCCTTAACAATTAAGTGCTCACAAGGAGGGACCCCTACTCTACTGTTATCTACCTTAACCTACCCCCATCCTCTCCCCTGTCTTTCTCCAAACTGTTAATACATTATCCACTTCTCAACTTTCTGTGTTATTGCACTGCACCCTCACGCTATGTATGTATACCATGTTTGCTACTGTATGCCATGTCTTTATACCCCATGATATATATGTATTGTATGTTTATTATTATACACAATTACTCTGTACCCCATGCTATGTATGTACTATTCACTATGTATGGCACTGCAGAAACAAAGTGCCATTTTATAAATAAATTAATAATAATAAAAAACAACATAAATACAGTAGATTATTAGTAGATATGGTACACTTTTGTCTATCTGTCAGAACTTGAAATTGCTACTTGGGAGATTGGTTTGGCAATACAGGGAATGCTTCATGCTATGGATGTCAAGACAAGTAAGCTGTTGAATGCTGAAAGACTCCAGTGAATTTTAGAGCATGGCGAGCACAAATTTCCCATGTGATTTATAGTCTTCCTTTATGACTTTCTACATGATTGGAGACATCTTTCTTGAAACTCTCTCGCAGCACATATTTTTCCACCGGGAGCTCACGCGAAAATACAGCAACATGTATACTGGGGCTTAATGTAATCAGGAATGCAGGTGTAATTATACAACTGGGGGAAGTCCGAGCAAGCGAAGGCTTCATACTCTAAAGTCTTTAACACAGTCTTCCCTTTGTTTCATTTGGATAGGATCCATATTGTGCATTACTGTGATGGCTACAGCCATGAAGCATATATACATAGCAAAAAAGTAAAACAGATGTTTTACCACAGTCCCCCAGCGTCTGTCAGAGAAAGGCCAGATTGATGTTTCATTGTGATGTTAGTTGGGAAACTTCATGTGAAAAATCAATTAGTTTTTTTTATTTTAAGTAGACCTTGATGGTAATAATGTATCATCTGTAATTCACATTACTAGAACCATCAACTGCACAGAGTAAAAGTACATAATGAATCTGTGGTAGCGAGAACAAGTCATATGTTTTGTCCTTTTCTAGGTGAACTCCCTATTTGTTATCAATGACCATTAAATGTTTATGGATTATGGGAGCACCTTCTATTATTATTCGGTTGTTCCACATGTATACTGTAGGTTGCTAGAAAATTATCCAACAGATTAAAGAAAACTGAAAACGGAACACAGACCTGGGCCTAGATTTACTAAACTGTGGGAATGGAAACGTGGAGATGTTGCCTGAAGCAGGTTGGTTGCTATGGGCGACATCCCCATTTTTCCCTTTTTGCAGTTTAGTCATTCTAGTCCTTAGACTTTGTGCCTCTATTCTAGTTTATACCATCTAATGGGTCTATGTGTAAAGCATGACATGCTAGTATTCTGGCAATAATTTCTACATTACAAGATGTAGCATAGGTCTAGTCCTGATCATGACTTCCATACAGATACAGTTTTATGCAAACTGGATTTGGAGAAGTTAAATGAAACTCAATCAGAAGTCCATACACGCGAGTGTGGCTAACGGATGCATGGGATTGTGTGGCCCAGCTGCATATGTTGTTGTGTGATCAGAACCCTTCAGCCCTGAGACTCTTTTGACACCTGTCAATGATTAATTGAAAGAGAGAGAGAGAGAGATCAATTTGGCTTTGATAAAATTAAGGGTTCCTGGGGTTATGGCTAGAGAAAGTGGGTGGACACACTTTGGGCTCCATTCTAAAGGCAGACTGGTTAGTATAGCACCTGTGCGAGGGTTAATCTATCAGTATCTCACACTACATGGTTATTGGTACAGGAGACCTCTTTATATTGTTTGCTGATTTGAGTTGTGGTTATATGAGTGCTGCACTCTTATGCAGGGATGCTAATTACTGAAATATATAGGAACAGGACCGGCTCGAATTCATTTTGTTTATTTTAATTTTGTTGTGTTTTAAAATAAATGTATATCTGGCTAGATATACTATACTTGTTGTAAGTCTGTTGGTGTTTTGTGCCTCCATCTACCCAGAAGATTTTTTATATATACTATATACCATGTCAGGGGTATTGTAGCCAGGATTTGAAGTGGGGGTGTATACGGGGGTATGCCATACTGCCACTTTTCCCACTGATGTAACTGAATAACGACAAAACTTCTATTATATTCTGTGTTTCTACACCCCCACTTCTAAATGTCCATGCCACCTCTTCTAAATTTCCACCACTGATTGTAACATTAGTAGATCATGTTCTCTGTTCGCTGCCCGCAACCTGCCATAGTCATGAATATGGGGTAATAAAGAAGAATTTCCAGTACAGGTGTCATTAATTTTTCTTTAAGCCAGATGCATTTAGTTAGCTGTGAATTGGAACATCTGACAGCAGTCATTTAGTACAAACACGTGTCATTTAATTGATGCAACAGCAAAAAGTGAGATTTAGAAGCCCTGTTGCCAAAAACATATCCAATATCAGTTAATGTCTGGTTGACTCATTCACATGGCACAGGGCAAACATAATGCCTCTCCCTTAAGAAAAAACTTACACAGAATACACTCACTGTGTTGTAATACAGTTCTTTTGACAAGAAGAACCATGCGGGCCTAGGTTTTCAGAGCCCTAGGCAAAATTGTCCTGCGGCCATGCTCTACATAATTATGGTGCCCTAGATTATGGTGCCCTAGACGCCTGCATATGCCTTGGGCTGTCTCTGCCCCCGTTACATTAATGGAGGGCAGTAGAAAGGTTCTCCCCCATTACATTGATGGAGGGGAATAGAAAGGTTCTCTTCCATTACATTGATAGAGGGGAGTAGGAATGGTCTCCCCCATTGCATTGATGGTGGGGTGTAGAAAGGTTATCCCCCATTACATTGATGGAGGGGAGTAGAAAGTTTCTCCCCCATAACATTAATGGAGGGGAGTAGGAATGATCTCCCACATTACATTGATGGAGGGGAGTAGAAAGGTTATCCCCCATTACATTGATGGAGGGGTGTAGAAAGGTTAACCCCCATTACATTGATGGAGGGGAGTGGAAATTTCTCCCCCATTACATTGATGGAGGGCAGAAGAAAGGTTCTCCCCCATTACATTGATGGAGGAGAGTAGAAAGGTTCTCCCCCATTACATTGATGGAGGGGAGTAGAAAGGTTCTCCCCCATTACATTGATGGAGGGGAGTAGAAAGGTTCTCCCCCATTGCATTGATGGAGAGCAGAAGAAAGGTTCTCCCCCATTACATTAATGGAGGGGAGTAGGAATGGTATCCCCCATTACATTGATTGAAGGGAGGAGGAAGGGTCACCCCCTTTACATTGATGGAAGAAAAGGAGGAATGGTCCCCCTTATATTATATTATACCCCAGGACATTCACCATCCAGGGTATTGCAATGGATGGTGGGAGAGGTATCCTCCTGGGACAGAATACCGGCTTTGAACGTGCAGACCAGCCCTTCCAGGTAGCCATGTCCCTTTGGAGTAGGACTTCATGGCGGTGGAGAGCGCATTGTCTGTGAAGCTGGGAGAGATGACGTTGGTCAATGGACCCACAGGGGAGACCACGTGAGTGCAAGCGTGCTGTCAAGATGGAGAAGGGGAGCAGGGAGGGACAGCCAATCAGCATTGCTTCCAGTCTGACCCACAGGCCAAAGTGACAGTTTCAAAGGGGTTTTGGGAGGTGTGATGGGTGGCAGGTAGTATCCTGCTGCTGTTGGCAACCTGAGTAGGTGCCTATACCGCCTATGCCTATGTAAGACTTTTTTTCAACTTCAAGTAGATTTTGCTTTGCTGGAAACAGCCCTATACCATAGTGGGAGACTATGGGGTATATTTACTAAGCAGGGAATTTGATGGGGAATTGAAAAGTGGGGAAGTTGCCCATAGCAACCAATCAGATTTGAGCTTTCAGTTTCATTTTACATACTGGAGAATAAGCTAAAATCTGCTATGGGCACCTTCCCCACTTTTCAATTCCCCAGCAAATTCCCTGCTTAGTAAATATACCCCTATGTCTTATTTCCACTCTCCTAGAACCATTTCTGTCTCAATTTACAGATTTATATCCCTTTCAGATTGCCTAAAAACACCGTCATTTTCAGTGAAAACGATGGCTCTAGTGGAAAAGGCGCCGTTTGAAGGCAATCTGAACGATGCCTTTTGAAAATGGCGCCTGAGGGAAAAAGAAGGCTGTTCGACAGCTCGCTGGCTTTCTTATAGCAAAGTGAACGCGTCTGGAGCCGGCATGCAGGCAATCTGAACGCTGTATTACTGACTCAATGAGGAGGGGGACCATCTCCTTTTAGTATAAACTATTTTACTCGAAACTCCCATTTTCACAATCGAAAATATTGCAAATATCATGGAAGTGTAGAAAATAGAAATTTCCACCTTAAACAGGAACATATTATTGACCTCTATACATAGATCACACAGAAAGTCAATTCAAATGACTAAATCTCCTATACGTCACCCCAGAACGCCTCCACTTACAATGTTTGTGTGTAAAAAGTATGAGGGTATTTGTAAATCTGTATTTGTAGTTTTTGTTCTTCTGGACTTTCTGGAATGCTGGTCGATTTGGGTCAATTCGCATGGGAAGGGCACGTCCTTTGGTTTGAAGAGTCCAATTAATCTCGCCAGGTAAAACCAAACTCTGTTATAGTAAATACACAACGTAGCTCTCTACAATTTGAACAATCATTAAGACACGACTACAGAATAGTTGGGGGAAGAGCGTACTGCCCGCAAGCTTACACTCTATAGGATATTGAGGATTAATACAGAGGGGTAAGTGCTATTTATTATACAATGGAGCAGCCAGGTTGTATGGTAAAGGTGATCAGTGCTCTGTGTGATCCAGTCACGCAGCCGTGTTAGTAGGAGAGCTGAAAGTCATTTTGTATAGAAAAAAGTGTTTGTGTTGTTTAGGAATAAAAATGTAAACTGAGATGTAGATGTTTTACGATTTCCTCTGAAAAATGTCATTGCAATGCAATTTTATATAATTGTGCACAAAATGTATTAATCATTGAAGACTCATTCTCCTATATCAGTGTGGTCCAGCAATAGTTTTACATTTAAATGTCAGAATAAGCATAGTTTATCTTCTTTCCAGGAATGAATCTGTAGATTTACATTCCATTGCATTCCTTTAGTAGACTTGACGTCACAAAATTCTGTTTTATTTTGGGATGATGAATTATTTTCGGGCAGAGATACAGGTATGGTCCATCTGTGTCCATTAGTGCAAAGTTGTAGACATAGACAAAAATTCCTGTACTTACATCATACAGATCTCTCAGATGTTATTTTATACAAGTTCTGTGTTTTCTACAGCATTATACAACATTTAATAGGTCATTATTTTTAAGACGGTCCAGACATCTGTGTAAAGTTTACATTTATATGTCGACATTCATAATGTAATTTCATAATGTTCTATTTCCATAAGAGTCACGCATCACTTAGTACCAATAATGTACAATACATGCTAAATTCTCACAATCTAACACTCATCTGTTACTAATTGCCAAAATGGAAGTGGGGGATTCTAGAAGAATAAACTAATTAAAACTTTACATTTTTGGGAAAATAGAGCAAGGGACGGTGGGGAAAATTAATAGGGGATGAGATGGTCATGACCATTTTTTTATCTACTAAGTGTTGAGATAGAGTGATCTCACTAATTTTGTTCTCATTTAGAAGTGTTGGTATGGACATGTAGAAGTGTTGGTATGGATATTTATAAGTAGTGGTATGGACATTTAGAAGTGATAGTATGGACATTTAGAAGTGATGGTATGGACATTTACAAGTGGTGTTATGGACATTTACAAGTGGAGGTATAGATAATTAGAAGTAGGGTTACGGACATCTAGAAGTAGTGGTATGGACATTTAGAAGTAGAGTTACGGACATTTAGAAGTGGTGGTATGGACATTTAAAAGTGGTGGTATGGATATTTAGAAGTGATG
>JABWIB010001315.1:40643-51840 GCA_016617825.1 Platyplectrum ornatum | reverse complement strand
TGGTATGGACATTTAGAAGTTGTTGTATGGACATTTAGAAGTGGTGGTATGGACATTTAGAAGTGATGGTATGGGTATTTAGAAGTGATGGTATGGACATTTAGACGTGGTGGTATGGAAACATAGAAAGCTATTACACTGTTATTAGACTTGGGGTAGCAAACTCTCAGCTCTAATACTATTAGTACTATACTGTCTAAAACTGATGAAACTGACCTGCAAGTCAACATGGTTTTGCCCACGCTCGTAAGTTCCTTAGTTTGTAAGTCTGGATCTGGTCTAGTGGGAGAAGTGACGGTATGTATACCTCTGCTCAAATTTAGTAGTCAAATTTAGTAGACTTCATAGCAAAAAAAGATTAATGTCCACATAGCAAGGAGGTGAGGATCAAATCTGTATAGGTGGAAGCCATGCAGTACTGGGAGTTGGGATGCCCGCGCCTATCTTCGTGAAAGATATACAGCTTATAACAGCGTTTGGCACTCCATGAATAAATGCTGCTGGCAACATATTTATAAACAGTGTTCAGCATTCATTCATGAGTGTATTTTTACTATTTCACGATTTTTTCATCAAAATCTGAATTCTTAAATCACAGAAAAATGCTGCAATTGTGTAGCAATTGAAATTGTCGTAAACCTACAAGTTTGGTGTTTCATGGCGATTTGAACTCACCTTAAAGTTTGTCGAAAATTACCACATTGACGGCTTCTGTCTGTGAAATGCTGTCAGTTTGATCATTGTTATTGTTAATGAAAGTAAAACGCCAGTTCTACGTATCATTCATATGCGCCGCCACTCTGCTGTGCTTCACTGTGTAGTTCTCTGTCTCTTGTTTCTGTTGAAAAGCATTATTACAACTCAAACGCTTCAGTACTTCAGTTACATATCTTAAACTACCATAAGATGAATAAATATTTGATAATTTGCATAATAGATATAACAGAGCAAGAATATATCTCATTGTGTGTCCTTTCATGATAAACAGAACTGTCAGATTTTCTTTAACATTTAGATGCCTCCAACATCTCATCTAATTAACCCATACTAATTAACTTTAGGTATTTTTCTCTATGATTGTATGTATATACAGTTTCTAGTTGAACACCAAATTGTCTTTCCATTATATTGTAATGGCATCTTCATTACATTTTCGCCTTTCTGTCTTAATCCCTTTCTGGGAAAGACTCCTTCCATGTTTGACCTTTTGGCTACACACAATACAGTTTATTACGTATTATGTTTTTCTATGGTTGTTAAAATGTGCATCTGGAAATCCATTTAACAGACCCATGAGCTTCGCTTACTGTTTAATCTAAACTGACGTGCAAGCTGAAAATTGCTTTACTGTTGAACTGTAATTATTCAATTTTAGTTTAGTGTTCAGTTTAGAAACATTCATTATTTTGCAACTAATATATTAAACCCCCAAGCAGTCGATCCTTTTACATGCAATATTGTTCCGGTAGCTTGCGCAGTTATCTTCTATAATTTACAAAGAGACCAATGTTATGGGGTAGAAAACAACCAGAGAGGGGGGAATGGGGGTCCCCGAGTATGAAAAGGGCACAACTCAAGAAATTGCATAGAAAGGCGCCATGTATGTTTGTTTAACTGTCGGCCAGTAATAGTTAATTACAAGATTTACAAGTCTGTAAATCTTTTAGTTATATAGATGATCAGTGTGTCCCCCTTTTCTCCTCCTCCTCCAGAAAATTGGTGCATACACACTAATAACACGTTTAGATTACCAGCCTTTAACTACCAGGGTAAGTTACTCTTACCCTGGTAGCTTCAAACCACCATTCAGATTACCACAAAAAATCTGGTATTTTTTCTGAACTACCCTGGTAGACACCGTTCAGATTACCACTTGTGGCCCTGCTTTTAGAGCAGAACAAACATGAGGAAAGAAGTTTTGATTTGCTGCAAACGTGATGTCATAAATCTATTCTGGCATCTAGCAGGTTAAAGAGATGAGGCTCTAAGCAGGAGATGCATTGTACTAGACCTATCCAGGACTGGGAGATCTGCAGTCACACAGAGATCCCTACGGAAAGTCATCCATCAGCTCCGCAGCACAGCCACAGGACAAGTGACAGGACCCAGGGCTCCAGACAGTGGTCCATGCAAGGTGCAGCATCCCTCCTTCCACAGGGAGAATCCCAGAGGATGCATCCACAGTACCCCACCTGGAGCAACAGCAGATCCCTCCGTCCTCAAACAGGCAGCGCAGCTATAATACCTTGCTGCACGTCCATTAGAGGAGGACTCCAAGGGACATCATGGGCCACTGACATGGCTAAAAGAAATCCAGCAGGGCTATGCACGAAGTTACATCAGTGAAGTCTGATGAAGTCCCTAAGAAATGCAGAATACATGGCAGAAGGGGCGATTTAACAAAGCTTTAATTGATCTACCCAGGTAGGTGCAGTTTTGGTGCACATGCTACCCGGGTAGACCCTAATTTTTGCCCAGGTAGTTTACCAGGGTAAAACTACCCTGGTAGATTTTTTTTTTGTACCGTTCAGATTAACACCAACTACAACTACCCAGAAATTTTGTGAAATACCAGAGTAGTTTGTGGTAATCTGAACATTATTTAAGTATTTCTTTTATTTAAAAGTATACAACATTTCTATTTTACAAAAGGATGTATAAATAAAACATATATATATATCTCAAACATGCAATATATAAAAAATAATGTTTTCTAATGAAGCGGGTAGAGAAATGAAAATGGAACACTCTCTTGAACCCGAACTGAAAATGTTCTGATGCCCCTGTATAAAGATGTATATATTACAATTATTAGGGCAAATGCAGGTCAACAACATTTTTGTTATAGGAGTGAATAATAAGTGAATTGTTAATAAACATTATATTGTAAACTTTAATTGAGTCTCGCTCAATACAAAGTAGGTTCATATACTTTTCAGCTGTATTTTGCCTCAGGAGTAACCTATTTAGGGATGCTTCTGAGGCAAGTAGTCTTTTCCATTATGGAAACTTCCTGGTGTAGTCATTTATCATGTTCATCACTGACCACCTCAAGATTGACTGGAAAGAAGTACAAGTGTGAGGCCAAATAAAGATCTTTCAAATACATCTTACAGACCATGGTCTTGTGATATTTTAAAGGACTGACCACTCTAGTCATCTGGCTTGTGGTAAAAAAGTCCTGCAAAATGCTCTTGAAAGACTAACATGTCTTATTCAGTAGCTTATTGAAGCTTCCACTGAACATCAGTTGTTTTTTTTGAGGTCCAACTCCTACAAATATGTCATCTTTGATTACTGACCATTGGTAATTTTATTCCTAATTGTGTAAATTCAGATCTATTTGATCTATTACTTTAATAAACTTCTTTATAAGACCAAACTTTATATGGATTTTGGAGGGTGGTAGATATACCTATCAGTATCAGTACCTGTCATACTGACAAATTTTTTTTCCTGAGGTTGATGATGGTCTCTTTGGCTACAGCTTCTAAACATTATTTTTTATGTTATGTTTAAGAAAACAACAGTACATTGTGAAACTAACTTGAAACCTCAGCAAGAGGGACATGCTATTCTTCATATTTGGACTCGTGACCATGTGCTTCCAGAATTGAAGTAACAATATTGCAAAGTCAAGCCTATCTTCAAGGGAAAATCTTTAAAAGTCCTGCTTGACTTTAAGATAGATTCAGATCTTAGACAAGGCCACTGAGATCTCCTTGGGTAACTGAATGTGACTCTGGAGATGAACTGGAAAATTCTAAATGTACGTCAAGTTCCAAAGGCTCTTCTTCTTATTTATCATCACTAAGTTTGACCTTATCTGGAGGCTTTGGCACAGGCTTAATGGCAGATGGTCACTGAATGTATGCTTTGAAACTCATGCGTCATGAACCATTTGGCCTACATGTAAGAAGCATGACACAAATTATACAAAAACGGAGATGCCCTTTCTTTATCTTGGCCATTTCTTAGTCTTGGTAAAATGACATTTACAACATTTAAATGTTACCACACACAAATGCAGCAAAACCTGGACCATTTCTGCATGTTTCTCTGCTAGGTTTTCGCTGTTATTTTGCAACACAAATGTAATGGCTGTACTATGAATACAAAATGTGTTGACCAATCACAGCCACCCTAAATGCTTTATAAACAGGTTATATACATCATAATGTAGGTTCTATAACAGTGCAAGAGAATAGCAGTGCAGACCATTTTTGCAATCAGAATAGAAAATACATATATAATAACACTTTCCCCATGACAATCTTTGTTTACCAGTGTCAGGATAATCACTTACATTAAAAAGTATTTTCAGTATTCAGTTCCATTCAAATGCCCTGGGATAGCCCATCAGTTTTGTTATCTAATGCTTTAAAGCTTAGTCAGAAGTCTGTAAGAATATAAAGGTCTGTAAATCACAAGGGTCTATACGGAAATATATCTGTTGTCATATCATCTAGACCCAGCCTAGGGAAGCGAGAGGGACATATGGGAGTTTAATATGAGATCTGGAACCTTCTTGAGGTTAAGACGCCAACAATATAAATGCTGACAACAACTTACCTCAGATAAAGGGTCAAGGTGTATGAAAACTCAGTTAATTGGTATATAGACTGATAATGCTACAGACTTGGGCGTGAGGCATTAGGGGGCATGCAGATATATGCAGTTATGCAGTGGTGGGATTCAAATAAATTAACAACAGGTTCTATGTCCCGCGCCTCTACTTAAGCCCCACCCTGATTCCACCAAAATCCCGCCCCTTTCCAGTGTCAATCCGGCCAAAATTTAATTGTTTTAGAAAAAACCATAATGCTAACCTCAATGTATCCCCCTGTATTGTACAGGGTGTGTCACCGTGTATTGTCCATGGTGTATCTCTATGTTTTGTCCATGGTGTATCCCCTATATTGGTTTTCATTAAACCAAGCCCACACATCTACCCATTAACAAACGGTTCTAAGAACCAGTACCTATATTAGGTATAGGTTCTACAGAACCTGTTAGAACTGGCTGAATCCCACCACTGCAGTTATGTCTAGCAATGTTTGCCAGGATCAAGCTGTTCTTCATTCAGTGCATGTAGTGTAAATAAATCGCTGGCTCTCTGCAAAGGTCACTGGTGTCTTTCTTATATGTAGGTCACTAGTGTAATGTTTACATTGTGTATAGCGGTCACTAGTGGACTTCGTGCATATTGCATACCCCCCAACATCTCTGGGGGAGAAAACAGGACCAAGCCCTGCCCATATTAATTGACAGCCAACTTATTTGTCCCTAGTGTGTAATTGCTCCTATATATCAAATCTCCTATATCCTTTAGAGTGTAAGCTTGCAGGCAGGGCCCCTCTTCCCCACCCATTCTGTCTGTATTCCCCACCGGCTCCTAATAAATAAGCATTCATAATAATAAAGCCCGCTCTATGACCATTACCACAATGGTCATGGATAATACAATACATGTTTCGCTGATGACCGAGACCACTGGCAGCAGCAGGAGGCGCTTCCTGGGGCCAGAAGTGGGGATTGCGCGGTGAGAGTCGACATCACAGGTGAGATTTGTGACAGTCTAATTTGTTGGAATGTGAGTGTAAAGCTGGCCATACACTATAAGATAAATTGTTTTAATCGAAAGAGTGGGTAAAACCATGTAGAATTGCAGGGGAGTTAAATGTAATTAATTGCAATCAGTATTACAAGTGACAGATGATGATGTTTACAGCCCAAGTCTAATAACAGTGTAACAGTAACGCTGGTCAGTATCCATTTTACCTCCCCTGCAATTCAATATGGTTTTGCCCACTCTGAAAAAAATCTTTTGATTGGAACAATTTATCATTTAGTGTATGGCCAGCTTAATAAAGTAAAAGAAAACAAGATTTGATATTTAAAAAAGATATGAAACATGTATTTTTCTGTTTGCAGAAATGATTTAACAGATGCGCAATTCAGAGCTTTATCTCAAAAGTTCACACTGGAGGGATATCTGAATTTGTTCCAAAATCTTACCAGTGTGTATTGTCACACAATGATGCAGAATTCTGTAATTTGGATGATAGGAATACATTTAACTGTTACATAGCAAATACATGCAACCATAATTGTTGTAGCATGCAGTCTCTAGTCCCAGCCTTTACTGCTGATATTAAACATGGTGAACCGCAGTTTGCAAGCAGTTCAGGTTGATTTTGATTTATCTTTATTCAAATATATAAGGGTGGAATTTTTTGCAATGACAATTGTAGCATGAAACAAGTCTTCCACTAACTTGGCACAGAAGTAGGAAACTGCAGAACACATTTTAAACCACGCTTAGAAAAGGAGGACATAGGATTAGTTGTTAGAATAATGTTTCTTCAACCTAAAAATCAGATGTTTGCTGAAGAAAATATAATTCTGACATATGTGTTTCTTCTTTGGAGCCACAGAGAAAAAAGTGTTTAGTGGAAAAATACAGAACCCTGGTTACTAGGCACTAAAAACTGAAATGTTACAAGTGGTATTGGGTTTGTGTAAGGTCAGAAAGAACTTGTCATGGTAGAATGGTGTAACCAGTAAAGGCTAAGTACATTTAACCATAACGCTGTTTTCTGATTGGACCAGTGGTCGAAGTGGAAATGTAGAAGTGGGGGTATGGACATTTAAAAGTGGCGGTATGGAAACCCAAAATATAATAGTCAATGGAGATTTGAAGTTTTTTAATTAAGTTGGAGAAGTGCCAGTATAGCATACCCCCATATACACCCCCACTTCCAGCCCTGGATTGGACAGAGGAGTTCAACCCATAGTATACTTTATAGGAACCTTGGCCAGAGTCAAGAAATATAAAAGTGATAGTGTAATCACTATAATCAGATAATCAATTGTAATCTTGACCTCGGAGCTCCCACTGCAGCGGTAATCAGAGAACGGAAATGCGGATAGGGAACCCCCTACGCTCACACCAGTCCTGTAGTATAGCTTACAAATGTCTGTATAAACCTTTGTATGGCCAATTTGGAAATCCTTGATCCAAACTAAAACCTAAAACGCATGAAGCATTCATCCTATATATAGAAGTATTTTAAATAACTAACATCCTAAGCAGTGGTCGAAGTGGAAATTTATAAGTGGCGGTATGGACATTTAGAAGTGGCGGTATGGAAACACAGAATATAATGGAAGTCAATGNAAATTTTATCTTTTTCCATTACATCAGTGGGAGAAGTGCCGGTATGTCATACCCCCGTATACCCCCCCACTTCGAGCTCTGATCCTAAGTATGATTCTGGAACCATATTACAGAGCTGTCTTTTCCATTCAGTCACTTAATAGCCAAGCGTATAAAATCTAATTGCAAGATTGGTCCACTGTTATGTATAATGTAACTCTTGCACATGTGTGTCAGGATTAGGTGAAGTCAGGCGTTTATTATTCTTAACATATCACATGTAACATTAATTTCTGCCAGTGCTGAAGGGGTTAGGCCTGTGATACTACACACCAAATGTGGTCACACACACACACAGGGGAAAAGTTGAGTCCTCTCCAGGGAAGGACCTGAATGATTTATTTTAGGAAATCTCTGGTTAGCGGTGTCCTGCGATATAACACCTTTGCTGGTTTCAAGGAGAATCTGGTCCTAGCCACAGTGGGGGGGCATGGACCATTCCAGCATTTGGCTGCCCTAGAAGACATGAAATGTATCTTTATGTCAGAACAAAGCTAAATGATGTTTGTATGTAATAGGCCGTCCTAATTAATTATGATAGAGCCTATAATCCAGTTATCGCCTGACACCTAGTCAGAAATACATAAGCAGTACTTGTTTGGTGTTGCCTGAACCAGAGAGAAACAAGAAATATTAACATGAACTCTGTGACAATGAGATACCTACTCAGGGGGAGATGTATGAATTATCATATTGCAACCATCACTTTCCAGTGGATGTCCCCCTGACTCCAGTTCTCACTTCTTACTGGCTGCAGCTATTCACTCAATCATGGGCTGAATACCCGGGGAGGGGTGACCAGGGTATTCTTAAATATGGAGCCAAAAAGAGGGCGATTTGTGTATCCTTTGGGTTCCAGCATTGTGCTGGGGTTATGTCAATTTTCAAGACCCAGGCCAGATTATACTGTTCTCTTAAATGGTGAATATATTCTGCTTTTTGCTCCTCTTTATTTTCAATGTCTTGTATGACTGTTCCCACTTATCATTGTAACCCTGTCATATTTCTGTACCATTACTGTACTGTACCATTAAGCATTGTACTATTTCTCTTTTGTAAAATAAATAGTTTTATTTATTGTTTATTTAGCCTGTTCATATTGCTCTGAACTCTAGCCTTTGAATGGTGTGTGCTACTGCATTGGCTNNTGAATGGTATTGTTCTGAGTTGCAAAGTGAATATCTGAATTGTAATATATCTGGGGTAGATCACAGGTGATAAATCTGAATATTACATGAGTGTGGGTGAGCTCACATATCTGTAAAAATAACATGGTGGCAGCCATAAAGTTAGGGTAAATTCCAGTGCGTTTATCATAATAGTGCTTTGGGGTGGTGCCTTGAGATAAATGTACAATAAGTATGTGGGTTAAGCAGAGACCTTGCACACTGTGTTGTCGGGAGACTAGTAGATGAATGCTAGTCTTGAATCGGTTGTTGCTTTCTGATAAAAGGTAATTCATAGAAGGGTCTGTCTGCCACAGTCTCCTGGCTTTGTTATTGAGATGTGTGAATCTGTGTGCAGAGGCACAGATTTATGACCTCCTGGTATATATGCATATACCATATGCAGGGTGTACTGGTAGGAATATTGTAATAACAGGTATCTTATGATATTCTGGAGTCCTTTGTTCAGTGTGGTAAATGTGAACCGTGAGCAACAGTGGAATAGTGGAGAAAGTGCTGTCCCCTCCTCACTCCTCTTCCCGGTTCCCTGGCTATGTAAAATTATTCTGTTAGTTAATGAAAATGTAAAAAATTTAGAAAAAAGAATAAAATAACTAATGTTATAGTTCTTTATGTTGTAAAGCATCATGCCTCTTCTAAATGACGTAGGATATCAGCACCATGCACAAGCAATATTTCTAGAACTCTTGAAGAGATTGCATGGTTAAACATCCATTGGTTTTGTATAGTTGTGGAGACTCAGGCATCGTCATGCTGGACTTTGTCGTGCCCTGTAGCTGGTGCAAATTATCTGTCTGAAACTGTATAATTTGTTAGCTCATCCTTTTAACTACTCATAATGGCCAGCTGCGCATTCCAGGCTTGTGCATGTCAAATATACGCAGAAAAAAAATACACACTTTGTACGTTTCAGTCTTTGTCTGGTCTACTTTGTGATCTGCTGAATTAAAATTTCAGGTAAATTAGGATTTTTTTTTATTCTTTTAATGAATGGGTAATAGCCAATTAATTACAGCAAATAATCTACTTCCCTTCACTTTGCACTGTTTACCCAACTCGAACAACGGAAGAAGTAATGTTACCAGATGGAGGTGGTGCTAATATATGGGGAAGGAATGGCCCATAGAAGGGATGGTTAGGTTTTCGCAATGAGTCGGAGATGGATGCAGATGGGGAAAGTTAGGGTTAGGCAGTGACGAGTTGATGAATTGTAGAAGGGAAAGTTTAGGGTAAAGCTGTGGAGAGGTGAGTGTTAGGGATAGGGTGATGTTATTTATTTTCTTGTTTCATAAAACGTTTACAGTATGTTGCTGATAAATTGGTTTGGCTTATATATTTATTGTGCTGGTGCTTCAATTTTTGTATTTACCAGATAATTGCTTTTGTGTTACTTTGGCTCATATTATGAGAATTGTTTCGTTATGTTGTATCTACTAACACATTTAATGATTTCTTGTAACATTACCTCCTGCCAAGGAAAAGATGGGTACTAAGCTGGTTTTCATTATTGGAGACAACTGCCAAGAATTGACAAGAACACTACATTTTGAGGAATTATAAATAAGTAAATGAGTGTGTACTCTCCATGTTAGTAAATGTCTAATCTAGAGAGACATTTTGACCCAGATAATATCATGACATTGTGCCAAATGAAGAACTTGGAACATTGACAGCTGCGACAATGGTCATTGAAAGAAGCAGAAGTTGATAAGCTAAAGACTATGTTAGAAAAGGTGTTGTGCAGGAAAAAGCTAAAGTATACTTTTTTGTGAAAGGGACAAAGTTTAAAGCTTTAATTTACTTTCAAACTGATATTGCAAAGCTCTCCCAAGAGCACTGATCACCTTTACCATACAACCTGGCTGCTCCATTGTATAGTAAATAGCGCTTACCCCTATGTATCAATCCTCAATCTCCTATTGGCTGATCCAGAGCAGCACATTTGCCTGAAAAACAGGTAGATGTACTGCAAAAAAAGCAGACAAAACAGCATAACTAGCAGACAGATGGGTGCCGAGCTTGCACTAAGGTAACAACTAATTAAATGAAAGAAAGGAATGTTTTCTCTTACTTAAATATGTGCTCCAGAGTTGAATGAGGGCAGTGCTTAAGTGCTAAGCATTAAGAAGCAGGCCATTAATGTCTACAAACCTGACATAATCAGTCCTTCAGAATAGACAATGAAATATTCAGCCTTCAATGAAACACACAACACCTGTTTGCCTGTTTATGCCATGAGTATTGCATTTTCAATTCATTATTCAATAAGAACGTTGACATCCGGATCCAAAATTCTGTTTCCGGTCTTACCCCATGGAAGATACTGTTTGTTTTGAAGTTATTGATATAAATATGACTCTCTGTCCAAGTAAAGTCAGTTGGCCCAGAATGCCACCATGGAAGGACCAATCCAAACACTGGATTTACAATTAAGTATCTATGTGTCATGCCTTATGTGTAATAAGAAAACTGTCTTAACTTCTTAAAATGCGGTTGCTTTTTCTCTCCATTAATGTCTGTGTATTAATATTTTAGTGTGACTAGGAAGTATGTCTTAAGCTGGCCATACACTATAAGATAAATTGTTTCAATCGAATGATTTTTCAAAAGTGGCCAAAACCATGTTGAGTTGCGGGGTGGAGGGGGGGTTTTGCTGGTAAATTTTATTAATTTCAATCAGTATTGGAGTTGAGAGATGATGTTTCCAGCACAAGTGTAATAACAGTGTAACAGTAACGCTGGTCAGTATCTGTGTGCAACATGCAACAATAAAGTATTCTCCCTGCATGCA
>JABWIB010001314.1:82438-94395 GCA_016617825.1 Platyplectrum ornatum | reverse complement strand
TGACTGGTACGAGACGCAGACGCTGAAAGGTTTCCCTCCTATTCCCCATGTCCCTGATGTAACAGTAGATACTACATCTTTGTAGGTGCGACACACTAAGTGAATATCTTACACCTGACTGTTCCGGNACCCCGTGCTCTGCTTAAAGATTTGTCCTGAACCAGACACTGTAAAGCTTATGTACTTATATACTCATGTATGCACTTTTGTATATGTTAACTTTGCTCCAATAAAAAAGTTGTTTATAAAAAAAATCTATATATATATTGGCCAACAAATACAGTAGACTTCAATATCAAAATTTGTAACCAACTCTCTGTGTTCGCGGCATCCCACGGAGATGATACAATGGGGACCACCCATGACCCTTAAAACATGTGACTGGCGCCACTCNAAATATGTCTTGAGGGATTTAGAGTGATTTAGAGTGGCTCCAGATGGTGTGGATGACATATGAGAATTGTTTCAAATATAGTAGACTCGCCAAAAGACTTTGGAGTAAAGACTTTTTGGAGATTAGATCTGAGCTGTAAATGCTGGAAATGTCATATTTTATGTTATTGTTGGAAGTGTCATTTCTGGGCCCCTAATTAGTGATTTTCAGAAAAAATGTGAAAGCGACCGAACAGGAAGTAGAATAGTATTTCATGTAGAGAAAGTATATTAAACTGTGTTCTCTCTGTAATCACTTCCAGATAAAATGTTTTACATTGGTAGATATAACATAATAGCTATTGGGATACAATGTTTTATTCTATATACTGTATTGTTTTGTATATGAAAGGGAGAGTTATGAAAACATAAATATAGTCAGTAACAGATTATATTTAATGAATAAGAATATTATAGTAAGATTAACAGGTAAGGCTAATTATTAAGTCCACTAAAGTTCATCTATCTGGCTAGTTTAAGCTACATTGCTATATATTTATTATTAGGGCTGTATACAATAGCAATGACCTAATTATATAGGAAATATATAATTGGCCATTTACAAAAGTACGCAGCAAAGGCCAAAATGTCTACAGACCAAATAAACCTTATTCTTTGCTATGTTTGACCTCTGAAGGTTGTGAAAATGTCCTCTACTCTCCACCTTAAATAAAATATATAGAAATATGATAATAACGAAAACAGGAGGGTAAAGCATAAAAGGTAAATATATTTTTGCTAATCCTTCTTTAATTTAATGATGTTACATAATAATTAGGCTGACTTACTCGCTTATTTATTACAATGATGAGCTCAAAACTACACTGGGATGTTTATAATGTACACTTTGTTTTACAATTGCTCTTTTTAGGCTTTCTAAAATGTAACAGAGCTTTTCAGTTAGTGTCTGGCATTGTTTGCTGAAACTCATTTTATTTTTGTTATGTAGGGTATACACTGGGGCTGTAATTGTTTGTTTTGATATATGAGAACTTTTTACAATTGTTTGTTTTGACATATGAGTCCTTTTTACAATCTACAATGTCCCGATTANGGCTTGTACAACTACAAGATATTTAGAGAACAATTCCAATTCATATTTTTTACATAGAGCCACCTTGTGGACGACTATTTAACTGCAGCATATTATTGAAGGAATGGTTTCCAAGACAGGACAGGAAAGAGTATCTAAATTGAATATTCCATCAAATTCTTCTCCATATTGTTCAAGCAACATCTTTATTCTAAACATCTAGGCATATAACTCTATGAAAGTCTGAATTTAATTTAATTTATTATTAAAGTTAATAAAAATAATAATAAATAATGGTGTACAGAACACATGAAAGAAAAATGGAACAGGTCTTATGTGTTTGGAGTTTGGAATCTGTATGTGACGTTAAGACGTTTGCATAATGTGTGTCTTGAGATCTTTCTGCCTCATCACACATCTAGGCGCATTTATAGGTTGCAGATGGTTTCTCTTGAGAGCCTAAGAAAGGCATGCACCTTAATATGCAATGGGCGTAACATATAGGAAAGTAAATGAGGTCCAGAGTATCTAATTTAAATAGATAGAGCATTTTCCAATGCAAAAGCATGATATTTGATATGACACCATCATACCCATAATAAAATACTAATGCATTGAAATTCAGATNAAAGAAATGTGGCAGTTTTATATTTCCAATTCTTGTGTTTGTAATTCATATATTGTATCGAGGACTGATATTGTTAGTTATGTCACTATTTTTAAGGTACTTTTATTTCCATCAATTTTGCATTTAATATCCAAGAAATATAAATTTTATATGTGATTTNTCTGTAAGAGTACTCAGTATTGCCATAAACAGCACTGTAAGGTGTTTATCTGGGTTGGGTCCTCTTTTTGTACTACTGCTTCAGTAGGACACAGTGCTCAAAGTGGAGGTGTATGTCATACCTTCTATAATTGAACTGGATCCAGATTTGAGTAGTATTGACCTTACGAGTGTAAAGTTACGAGTAGGCAGAATTGCATGGGAGGTAAATTTCATTAGTTGCAAACAGTATTAGAGTTGAGAGTTGTGAGCACCAAAACCCTTTTCTTTCAAAAAGAACACTTTAGCATATGCAGCTTTAAAACTGAGTTTTTTTTATAGTGCCTACCCAAACTTCAACTTACTGTATTTGTTAGTCTGTTCTAGGAGATTGTCCTTAGCAATCAAAAAAACAATTGTCAAGGAGTGGTAGAAATGGTGAGGATAAAAAAATGACATGATGTTTGGATAGGAATATTTATAAATGTATATTTAGTTATAATAAAATATAATTAATTATGTTAAAGTTACTATGAAATTTATGTTAAATAGCTAAGAAAAAGCAAAGTCCAGAATAACTAGTTTATTGTTGGTTATGCCTCTCACATGTTTTAATTTAAAAAAAAATTATCTATGAAACTTGGTGGGTGACCATAAGGATTCCCATGTACACATTTATATTGGTGATGCAGAACATATATACATGAAACCTGCTTTCCCTGCTTATTATTCAGGCAGGGAATCACAATTAAGATGCAAATTTCCTTTCCATTGTGAAATTTATGGCAAGGAAAGTTGCTTGTCCAAGGTCAGACACAGTCAGAGGCAGAGACAGGATTATGGTATGGCCATCCCTAAACAGTGAGTGTGCTGTCAGTGTTTTATGCTTTCAGGAGCTTGCTTCTCAAGCTGCGGCATTATAGTACTGCAATGACAAAATGGCACAAAGCAATATTTATATGTTCTTCCGCTTACTCCAGTGTGCTGCAGTAATTCTAGCATGATAAGTCAAGGTGCACTAGGAGTCTAAAGCAGTAATGCAAATGGACAAAATTATAACAGGGTATGAAAAGGGCATGAATCTATCATGTAGCCCCGGTAACGTTTAATACGTACATTATTTCATGCGATATTGTATTTACATCTCCCAAAATATTTGTGCCTATATTATATACATATAATTATAATAATCTAATTATACATATAGTAAAACATACAGTGGTCGAAGTGGAAATTTAGAAGTGAAGGTGTAGACTGAATGAATATAATAGAAGTGAGAATAAAAGTTTTAGTTTGGTATAGCTCCGAATACACCCCTACCTATACATATATATATATATATATATATATACATATATAATCATCTATTTTGGCATCTAGTTGCATGGCATTAGAAAAGTCATGATCATTATAATTTAATAACAAAATGACTTTGTAGAGAGTCTACAGCCCTGATAAACAACACATGGGCAGCATGGGTGTCATCTAAATGGATCCATATTACATTTTCTGTTGTTAAAAAGAGACACCATGCAGCCACGCAGCCATATGAGAATGCATCTTACACGTGTTACAATCTATAACAAACAAAAGTGGTGCAACAGGTGATAGCCGTAAAGCCTTAGAGCCACCATTGACTGTCACTGCCTTATAGTACAGTGAAGCTCAGGATCTCTCTTGTGCATTAACACTATGAACTGCACAGTAATTTAGATTTAACTGCAACTAATAAGAATCTTGATCTAATTATTCTCTATGAGACCAGCATTGACACGATAACCAATGGATTATAATTACTTACTCACATCTGTTGCTATTGAGAAACCTGGATAAGCTGATAGTAAAGGCTGTAAAGCTAAATCATGAGAGCACAAGTAGAAGTAATATTCAACCCCATCTTCTAGCCGATATATTCAAAACAGTTGGAACATTTTAAACTTTTTTTGTTTGTATGTAGTTGAATGGGCCTTAGCAGCGCCTAACCCAATTTAACTACACTAATTTCTTAGACCAAAGCATTTAATGCCACACATGATCTACTTATTGATTCATCCACAATTCTTTGCTTTATATATCTAGAATAATACAGAAATACACTGTGTTTTCATAAGTCTTGCATTACCATCTGACACTAATAAACAAAAAGTGAACACATTAAAAAATGAACCCTGCAAAGGGTTTCTCATTTAACCATGAAAACAGTATTGTCAAGCAGTGGTTTGACACCCTAATGTTTTACATTGAGGATGCAAATGCTTTTAACCCTTTATTCTTATTTTTCAGTAAATAAGTGACAGTGATGTTACTTTTATATATATAAAAAAAAAAACTAGCAATCTAATCCTAAAAATCAGCCAGGTGCTTCAACAACAATAATTATGGTACAACTAGGGAGTCCTCTTAGTTTGATCATCATCACACCCTTACGCAGATGGATGAATACAGAAACCTTAAGTTAGGGTTCCAGACACGTAACTGTCCATTTCTGGATTCCATGCAAGGGTGTGCCTGGGGAGTGCATTTAAACGATGAAATCTCAATTTAAAATTTTGATCAGGACAAGTCACTAAAAGTACTAAAATCCATTTTCCCAGTATAACATANTAGAAATATACGAGTAGATCCAAACCTCCTACACATTGCTCTTTTCTGTGGGTCTGGACTATAATTCATCTATGTTTGAGTTTTGTACATGTGTCTTTGCTACAGCATCTGTACATAAATCATTGTTCTTACAGGTGGACAGGACTTAATACTGCAATGTGTATTATAGACACCACTGAATTGTGTAATCTATGCAAAAGTTGGAAAACTTTACATAGGCTATGATTCTTGGATGTCCGTTGGCGCAAAATACCTTAGCAAGTTTTTAGCATATATGAATGCAGCAGACTTGCAGTAATGGTCCAATAATGACATGTTAGTAAGCATTGATCTTAAAAGCATGGTTGCCAACTCTCCCTGAATATCAGGGAGACTCCCTGAAAAGTGGGTGATCTCCCTGACTCCCTGAAGTGCTGGATAATCTCCCTGATGCTCATTCAGTTGAAGAAGACATTGTGTTATGATGATAGAAATCACATATTGTGTCCTATTTTTATAAAGATAATGAAGTTAGTGGTTCTCCTATTTACATCTATTCACAATAAATCAGTGGTCGGGGAACAGGGGTAAATTACCCCAAATGGGGTAAAAGTAAAAATCTGGGGGTAATGGGTAGAGGTTCGAATTTTAGTATTACGAGTACGAGCCAAGCCGGCTCGTACTCACCCCCCCCTGTTCGCAAGCGTCGCTGACGTCGAACGTCAGCGACGCTGCGTCGGATCTCGCGAGATCCGACGCCATTCTGTTTCGGCGGTCAGCGCGGACATGTGTTTAAACATGTGTATAGGATAAGCATACTACAGGTATGAATCATAATACAAATATGTGAGCCTGATTCTGTCTTTGCATCATCACTGTATCGCCAAACAGATTTGAATATAAGATGTAATATGCTAGAATATATATAACAAGCTAGATATACAAGCCATATATTTAACTAAGCCAGGGGACTCCCACATAGTTACATTTACATTTTTATGTCCTCCACAATATAGAGTTATGATGCACTATAAGATTTAGAACATGACCACATTGTTCAGATACAGCTTTTATATACAAGTTATAGCCTATTATGGAGCCATATTAAACTGTCAACAATGCAACTCTGATTAGGTGTTATACAGATTGAAAAGAATACTAAATATAAAAGAAGTTAAAAAAACAAATGGTCAGACGGAGCTCAGTGAAGTATATCATCATAGTTGTACTGTCAGAAATGGAAATATTTTTAGGACATCACTGTAATAGAAGTGGCAACATTCTGTATTATGTTACAGATGGCAGCAGTTACAAAGTTACAAAAAAGAAACAAGATCATCAAGGTCAATCTTTCATATGTTCTAGCTAAGAAAACCTCCCAGAGTGGGTTGCTAGATTTTTAATCTTAGAAGCAAAAATCTTAGAAGCAAAAAAAAACCCAACAGATTCTCTAAATTAAAGAATTAGCAAATTATTCCTTTTATTTAAATACTGTAAAGACCCTTTTCAATTTCTAACAGCACTTGTTCCCGTAATAAAGAAAACTGTTTGCACCTTAATCCTATGTTGCCAGCAATATCCTTTCTAATGACTTTGTCTATATGTCTAGAAAGGACAAGCAAAAATCCTGCTTCATTTTGATTCAACCTACCTTCCCCCCCCACACACACATAAAATATGTATTTATATATACACAAATGCACTAAAGCTCCATCCACTTCTATTTTACAAACATTTTCCATTTCCCCATTTTTTTTAACACATAGCAGCCATATCATTCCTAATGCAAGTCATGCATGATGAAACCCAGATAAATCCCTGTGCATTTCATGTGGTAATCACTATATGAGGGACATGTTGAATAATAATGTCAGTGGAAAGTGGTACAGGGGAGATTTTGGCCAAGCTATCCATTTTAATACCAATTGATAATGAATGGAGAATTCAATTCAGTTGCATAATTGGCATCAGGCACATTGTCTGAAGTCATCCTGAATGAGTGTAGAGTATTTATACTAACCTAAAGGCCAGGGTAGGAAAGAATGTCTGAAGGAGGAGCAAATAACAATATTGTACCCAACATTACTTATTTTTTGAAACTGATAAGAACAGATCCACCACAGTTTAATGGGGTGGCCAGACTGATTACATGCTCACTACTATATTAACTTACATACAGGCAGACCTCGGGTTGTCAGGACAATTCTACAGCCCTGGAGTATGGTTCTAGAGAACTTTAACAAATGAAAGCCCCCTTGGTAGATTTATCCGGTATGTTAATGATTAGCAAGGATATCTACTGAGCTTAGGGGCAAAAGGAGGAATGCCTGGCTAATGAAGAAAGAACATAGATACAACATATCATTATTATANTATTCAGCATTAACTGGGTATTAGAGGGTGAAAAGACCAATTCCATTTCTCATTTAAATGATGATTCACTGTCTGAATTATATTGATGTGGATCTTTACAAATTCATGCCTAAATATTTATAGTTTAAGGACTTAATATTATCAAAATATACCCCTTACTCTGTTGTTTATGTGGTAAGTGCTTGTAGTTGTTTTTTTATTTACTTGGCTTTATTAAGCAGCATAAAAGAGAGAGACACACAAAACAAGTACAATTGCTGCTATGTGGGGTTTTCTTTGGATTGGAACTCATTGTGATTTAATTCATTTTCTATAAAATGCCTTTTTTATTATTGATACATATACATATTTCCCCTATTCCTTTGTCAGATCAATTACATGCCTGCAACTGTATTACAATATAGTACATTCATAAACAAATATCCACAGTTATTGGGACAATGGACCAGATACATACTTGTGTAAATGACGGTCACTGACGTCACCAATAGCATCTGCATGCGGCTCAGCGCATTTCGTACGCATTAGAAGCGTGCAAGTGGCTAGTTGTTAGTTCGTTAGCATGCCTGATACCCACAAGGAAGGGGGGGGGGTAGGCATGTTAAAGAAGATAGGGGGAATGATGTGGATTTGGTCCAATGTAAATACTGGAGCTAATCCTAGACAATTGGCTGAATGGGAAACAGATGACTTCTTACAGAACACGGTCTTGGAATAAACAAACCAGCCACAGTATCTACTGATTCTTTTTTAAATCATATTGNTATATTACTTTCATGGAAGAATTGTTTCATATATTTCAGAACATGCATCCTATGGGAGTAGCTGCTAACTGTTTTTGCAATTTATAAAACAAATTAGTCCAATATTATTATTTGTTTCTCTATTAAGCATATATTTCATTTNAATATTATTCAAAATAGTGCTACACACCTTTATGAATAAATTGCTTTTGCAGTATTAAGACATGTTATATCTNTTCTATTAATTAAAAACATATAGTATAATTATAGTAAAAATTGAATACATTAAATATCTATGTTATATATTAAAAAGAACAGCATTATAACAAAACAGCACATACATTTCTGTGGAAAACAATTCCTCTATAATTACACATGCATTTCCATTCTTTTTACACAATATACATACATTAATGGTATTACTTTGTCTGTGCTTACACCTGTAGTGCGTATAACGTGTATACATGCAAAATCTACATCTGATTCTCTACATGGGCATGACCACACTACAGCAGAGCACTTGTCATTGCAAAAAGCCACACGAAAAAAAATTCTATTTCAAAAACAAACTCTTTACAGTCAATAGGAAACTATATCATGCTAGCATTACAAATGATTTGGAATGGAATGGCAACAAATAGGCATTACTTCCACAACTTCTTTACTACATGGTTAACAGCCAATACGGCATTTATGGAAGCAATATCTGAAGATAGTGTAAAAAAAAGAGCATAGAAATGAAAATAACTCTCTTACCTTTCTGACACAGCATGCGTCAGCCGTACATGCAAACGTTTTGTGTTTTATCCCATAACTGCATTTAATGTCACATTAACCAATACATATNGCAAGGTATTCATGCACAGCATATGCATATGTTTCCCAAATATATATACTTTCCTAAAGCAAAACCTCCAATTTACTCACTAAAACATTAACAATGTGAAAGATGTCCAGTGTTTTGCACTATACAACTAGCCCTCCCCTGGTTATTCAGGGACACATAGACACATAGACATACAAAGTACATGTCTCCTTTAAGGATATATAAACATCAGCAGATTTACTAAAGTTTTGCTGGCTTGGTGAACAGCCATTAGACTCTCGCCGTGTCCAGTCATGGTAGAATATTGGACACGATAAAGACAAACTTGCAGCATTGCAAAAATTGTATTACATAGTAAATCGTCCTCTAAATATTTTACAATAGCAGTAACTGAATAAAAAACATATAATTCAGGGTGCTATAAATTTTGATAATGACCATTTCTTACATTATCATCAATTCTCAACCATGCAAAAGACAGAGATGGCAACCATTAGTGCTATATATCTTTACATATTTGTATTCAATAAATGTAAATACAATTAAGAAAGTTTAAAATTTAGATAATCAGTGTTTGTTTGTAGTAATGTCTTTTAAAAATATGTCCCCAGTTTTTAACCTAGCATCCACCAGTCCTCATTTGCAGCATGTAAGCTGCACCTTCAGGAAAAGGGAACAGGGGTGAAGGGAGGTATGCTGTTGCAACTGATAGAAAATATGTTGGTAGGGATCCAGAGATTGGCAGTATTTGTAAAAACCAGGCCATATAATGTGAGGAGTGGCAATGAACTCAATGTTATATAAGTAGGAAATATATATATATATATACATAGATCTGTACAGCATAAATATTGCCCCCTTCCCCCACCTGACATGGTTTTGTGAGGTGTACATTTTGTGTACTCTCAAACTCCAAATCAGCCCCAATTAAGAGAAGATGACCTGGTGAATGATTCAGTTTACACAGCTAATTCTGCAACAATGTAAAATGTTTTGCCATACATTTTTGCATTAGTGTTAAAATGCCATAGGTTGATGTCTCTGTCTCCTGGATGAAACAAATCAAGCGTATTACGAGTATTATATGTATGCACTATGTACTCATGATAATAGCTGGTGTGACCTTTAAAATTATTTTTTCTTTTGTCATATCAATGTGAGAAGATTCATCTGCAAAGAAATCCTGGAGTTTAAACTGTAACCACTTCATTTATATTATGAATATTGGAAGCAGTACAAGTTAACAGCTTGAAATATGTATAGGCGTGTGTGTGTGTGTGTGTGCATTGGCATGTGTGTGTGAGTGTGTGCATTGGCGTGTGTGTGTGTATGTGAGTGTGTGTGTGTGTATGTTTATGTAATTTTTTTTAAAACAGGGATTTTAAGTTAATATGCATTTGTCACTTGGCAATGACAAAACCTTTTGTCATCATGTCAGTGAATACTGGTCTGGAAATTCCTTACTATGGGATATAATTTTTTTTTTTATTTTACTATGTTTAAATGCTTTTGTGCTTTGTTGATTTATCCTATATGTTAATACCAGTAAAATAATAAAAATGTATTGATACACAAAAGATTGAGTTTATGGAAATAAATATAAAACAAGGTAATGATTAAGATGAGCTGAGGGATGGGCATGGTACAATAGCATACAGACATGATAAAAAGGATGTATTTATTGATGTAAGAAATGCAGACAGGCATGAGTTGTGTCACAGGGCAATACTATTGTGCATGTAATAATGCAGTATTCTGTTCATCACAAAAAACAGATGAATGTAAAAATAATGTTGCTACTCACTGTAACATGATTAATCTTTCTCTGACATTTATCATTGCTATACACGGGTTAATTTGTGTCCAGTGTATTTATATTTATATGAGTATTTATATGATGCTTTCTAGGATAGTTTTGGGGGTTTGTTTGCTTTCTTTTGCATTGCAATTCTTTTGACATTTTTTAAAAGAAGGGTTATATTGTAAAAATAAATACATTTCAGCGCACGTAGTGCATCCAATAGTCACGCGATGATGCTAAAATTAGCTGTTGGACCTGATCAAGAGTCTGGACAAGACATGTTTTACTATCTTTAGATGTGAATTTTTACCATTTGCATTAACAATGACCACACACACAGGTTTGTATTGTCAGCAAAAGATATGAGTCTCCTTTAGTATTTCTGTATTTCCAGATGTAAACTGGGCTTATTTGTCCCATTTTAGGTGGCTGAAATTGTGGGACATATGCTATGTGAGTGGTGCTGATTTGTTTAGACTTTTATATGCAGGAAACACAGTGTAATTGCACAGTTATATTTACCCCTGTAGTAAAGATTTGCTTCATTTTTGTTGTTACTCCATTCTCTAATTGTTTATATAGACCTTTCCACCCAATCCACAAAGCTTCAGCAACCTCATCCNACATGAGCTCGTTCTTTGTTCAAACTCTGGATCAGGTCCATTCATCCCAAGCATTAAAGCACTGGTTTTAATGTTGTTTTTTTTCCAATATAGCCCATCTAATTCATATGTGTTATGTAGCACATTTTTTGGCACTCCAGTATGACCTGCAGCTTTATAACAATATATCACCATTTAGTTGTGTTTTCATATAGATGTCAAATTATTGATGAATTGTCCTTACCTGTCACTATAGGCAGCTGCAGTAGCTGTTGCAGGTTGAGCATACCGATAGGCTGTATAACCGCCCTATAAAAAAAGAGGTCAAATGCGATTTAGAAAATAGTTCTAAACAAGTTTATTTGAAGATTTGAAGACACATTTTTCTATAAACCCATCTAAGAAGGTTTATCCTTGTCTGTTATACATGATGCCATACAATAAAGCATACGCACATTTGGAATTAGTTAGCTCATGAAGTTACATCTGTGGCCTGCACTGAAGCAGTTATGCTTTATCTTTGTCTCTTCCAAACTCATGTGTATAGCTATTTTGAACACACTATGGTAATATATTTGAGATGCAACTAACTTACATACAGCATCATAATTAACTATCATATAAACTATATATATATATATATATATATATATATATATATACCATATAAACTATCAATAATATACATACATACATACATATGCCATATAAACTGTACTATACTAGTACTATATATGTATATTGTTAAACATAATCAAATGCATTACATTGTAGTTGGGGAAAACAGTGTATTCCATC